>CABEEJ010002893.1:79652-82152 GCA_901482245.1 Timema douglasi
GACTGTAGTAACGATAATAACATGGAGGGAGGTCTACTGTTGACAAAACTACTAGTAAGAATGTAGAAACAATAATAACATGGAGAGCGAGGTCCACTGTTCACAGAACTACTAGTAAGACTGTAGTAATGATAATAGCATGGAGGGAGGTCTACTGTTTACAGGACTACCAGTAGGACTGTAGTAACGATAATAACATGGAGGGAGGTCTACTTTTTACAGAACTACTAGTAATACTGTAGTAATGATAATGACATTGAGGGAGGTCTACTGTTCACAAAACTACCAGTAAGACTGTAGTAATGATAATAACATTGAGGGAGGTCTACTGTTCACAAAACTACCAGTAATACTGTAGTAGTGATAATAACATTGTAGGAGTGAGGTCTACTCTTTACAGAAATACCAGTAATACTTTAGTAATGATAATAACAAGGAGGGGGTGAGGTCTACTGTTTATAGAGCTACTTGTTAATCATGAACGACGATATATAATCAATCATAGAGGTTTTACGGGATGATTGGGGGAATAACTCTCAACTTATGATTTGTTTAACTCATTAAATAAATTTTCTGATCAATATCAACAATTTCTATAATTTTAAAATGTGAGTTGTTTCTAGAGAATGCTATAAATTTGCTTAAAACTAGTTTTGATATTTTAAAAAATTAACTTGACAGCACTGGTTTTAGAGGTAGCGGCCAGCACAGAAAAAAAAAATATATATTTGGCACCACGTCTTACTAACCATTCGGGCTATACGCTTATATACTAATTACGTGGATGGTTTTAGGGATAAGAAAGGTTATATATAGACGAAGTATATCAGCAATTACGCGGAGAAAATTTGAAAAGAATTTTGACAAAATCACCCTCAGTACTTCCTATCTATATCATAACCTCAATTGCCCGTCAGTGGCATGATAGTCAGCTGAAGGAGTGACGCGTTGAATCGTACACCCAACGAAGCGAGTCGCATAAAATAAACATTTTAAATATATTTTAGATCAAATTTAGTCAACTTAACTAATGTGCATTTCAAATTGCAATATATAGTTATCATATTAACTCACGGTAATATCAATGTATATATAATTATATATACAGTAGCCCCATGACTTCTTTGGTGCTGACTGACGGCTTTGAAAAGTTACCAGACCAAATTATGTATCCCTACGCCGAACCAAATGATCTGCAAAAACATGTGTTTAGCAGCTGTCACTTCTGACAGTCAAAATATAAGTATACACCTAAATGTTGACTGTCAGAAATCAGCTGTGAGCTGTCAGTCAGCACCAGAGAAGCCATGGGGCTACTGTAAGTAAATATTCATATTTAACTTATTTATATAACTTAAATATAAAGTAACTTATATACAATTTTTAACAATATTGCAATAAAATACGTGTCCGCTAATGGATATTTAATTATTATATAATTGAAAACTAATTAAACGTGGTATAGTCGGGTATTGTCTATTTACAACTCAAATATGAACAAACTCAAACTTTTAATATAAATGTGGTCATCGTGTATCCCCAACTTCGTAAAATTTCCTCTCGAGTAGACTGCAATGTTGAACCAACTGTTCTCTCTCTCTTTAAAGGCTCTTGACAGGAATGATCTATGACTTTATAATTGTCTGGCAAGCCTGAAATCAAGTCGCAATTTGTTTAACTTTCAGTTAGAATCCATGAAGTGCTTAGCATTTGCTTAGGACAATAATATAGTGTGATTTTCTTAGATGATAAATTGTGTTCCAATTGCTCCCCCTAATTTTTTATCACGAAACATCTTGACCACATTAACAAAGTTATTACTAAAACAGTTATTATTTGATCACGTATTTTAGTAGTCCAGATATTCATGAAGATCTAAGCCATGGAAGCTAAGCCTCCCCACCTCCACCAGATCTGACTAATAATGAGTTGTAGGTGTGACTTTATTTGGACCATACCACTCCCACAGAATTATTACTGCAAGAGAAACGATTTTTCAGCCAATGGTTCTAAGCCTAGGACATTATTTTAACCACTGCATTGTTCAGATAAAAGAGTGACACCCTAAGAGCCAAACATATTATATTACATTATTGTTTAAAATTTTTAGTAGCCAACTATGCAAGATAATTAAAAATTGGACCAAAATATAGAGCTACAAACTATAGAACACATAATCACAGTGATTATTTCAACATGTGTGTTAATTCAATTTGGACCCGACTCTCACGTATCCAAATGTGCACTTCTTGTATCATATATCCGATATGGAGATAGCAAACCTCCCCTATTTTATATCCGATATGAAGAAAGCCAAATGTCCACCTCCCCTATTTTATATCTTATATGAAGAAAGCCAAATGTCCACCTCCTCTATTTTATATCCGATATGAAGATAGCCTAATGCCCACCTCTACTATTTTATATCCGATATGAAGATAGCCAAATGTCCACCTCCCCTATTTTATATCTTATATGAAGTAAGCCAAATGTCCACCTC
>CABEEJ010002893.1:87152-97261 GCA_901482245.1 Timema douglasi
ACAACAAGCCATCCGGCTGTTAATCTCTGTTTTCCAAACCAGAACTGCTACTTATTTATTCAAGTAGTCCTTCCTTTGTCCTCACGAGGCTGAGTTTGACCCCCTTCCATATCCACTGTTTCACAGATACATTTTGGAAGAACCAGGATCAAACCCTGGACTATTTTACCCGTATCCAGAAACTCTACCACTAGAACACAAAGGTGGTCATAAAATTAAGCTTAACCAAATGCAGCCTCACCTTCCCCGACGATAGAACTACGCAAACAAATATCAAATTTCTTGCATCTCCACCAGACAAGTCTGGCTTGAAAGAGTATAACTCTCTATAAGGAAAACCTCTTTCAGCTAAATGAGGTAACTTCTATATTCAGAAGAAGGTACAGGGAAGGTGGATGGATACATATAAAATGGAACAAACAAAATATTAAAAATGTCTTTTACAGTGAAAAGAATAACACGCTTCACATTTTATATCGCTGCCATTTGACAAAGAGGTAAGGGCTGCCTCTTGAAGAAAACTAATCGTTACCGTTCGATGCCCCGACTAAAGTTTGAAATGTGCTCTTTTCATTGTAAAAAATATATTATGTTCGTTACTATCATATGTTTCTATCCACCTTTCCTATACCTTCTTACAAAAATAATAAATGAATAGAGTATGAGAAAGCTTAGATTTAGAATAATCCCTGTATGCTCCTTGTGTTACAAGGACATGAACAGCATGATATGCACCTCTTACAGTGGATCGGAGACCCGTGTCGACACGATACTCGCCACGTCTAAGTTCGTTGATGAATATAAGAATAAGGTCCCGTCCTCAGGGCCGGACCTCGGTTTTATAGACGTGTGTAGTGTACATGAGGAGTATTATTGAATTGGACAAATAGGTTTGAGTAATCCCAGATGGGAGATGGCAATTGTCATTGGTAGGTGTTGTAAAATTAGGGCTGATGTGTACTAAATCTTGTATCGGAGTTTACAGTAGTTGTAACATCAGGTGCTTGTTTTAAGCCCCTACAAAACCAATATTTGAAAACTATATAGTTATTTGTATTTTTTTAAAGTAGCCACCGTGTCAGAAAGTTTCTGATAAAAGAGAGTTTAGAACCTCAAGTAAACTACGACCCCATACATTTAGAGTTAAACTTTGATCATCAAAATTGTGAGTTCATAAAGAACATCCCTTTATTTAATTATAAATGATGCATATGCTATCAACAGTTGGAATTATTTACTAACTTAGTTAAACAAAACGCCGAGTTTTATCCCTCATTTGACTTCACAGCAGTTGTAACAAGTTGGCAGTCGTAGCATTCCACCTTCCTCCCTCCCTGTCGAGTTATCACGCTTTATTAGCTCCCCTTCTCCTTCTCAATGAGTTCCGCCCTGATATAGAATGAGCTCATTCAAAAAGTAGAATGACTGAGAAAGTGAAGGTAGTGCCATAAACATTGTCGTGGAAGTTGGTATAAATCAGTCTAGCTATGTTTTCTAAACTAATGGAGCTCGTGTGCTCAACAGAATGTTGTGTGCGTGTAGTATTGTGTACAGGAGAGTGGAACCAGATGGCGTACAACTGAGTGCAGCGTTTATAGTGATGTGTGGGAATTAGAAACCCGACCCTGGAGAATGTAAGCTTTGACTGGGAAAGCGACAATACGTAACATTAATTTAAAAGTATTAAAAGTGAGCGAGGCCTCGTAAAGGTGGTAAAGCCTGATTTACACGTTCGCTGAAGTTCGAGCACAGAATATTTTTGTTACTTGGTTGGCTTGCATTTCTCACACTCACAACTTATTGCTATTACGTTTGGTTAATGATAGATTGAGTAAAACACTAAGGTACTAGACTTATCTTGGGGTTGATAAACTCTTACAAGCAGACCAGTGTTATGGAAAGCACATCAAATAAAACGTAATAATATATTTTGAATAGTTTAGAACGTATCACGTGACACTGATTTTGTATCGCCCTTGTGTTTCCGTGCCCATGTGGATCCACAGTAACTAATTACGATTTTTATGTGATTTAAGAAATGTGATATAAGAAATATAATAGAATGTTTTTACTGACGTAAATATTTCAATTACGGTATTCTCACTGTGTTTTAATTGATCTATTATTTCATCTAAGATTCCAAAATATCTTATAGTTGACATTATTGTAGACGCTATCATATTTAAACTGTAAACAAGTGCTAGAGTTGTTCCAAAAAGCCAGCACTGGTGTGTACGTGAACGAATCATACAGTCGTATCTTGTCAGGTTTGAATCCCGGCCGAGTGTACTAAATGGTTTGATCACAGATGGAATCCTATTATTTTTCCACTTGAATTCAAGTGCATTTTCTTTAAATTATATCGTCCTTGTCCATGGTCCATTGGTGTAAATATACGGATAAAAAGATTACTATAGTGGTTTAAGATAATTATCTTGTGTTAATATTTTTCTTTTGAGGTTTTAAATCTGTGTTCACTTCGCGCAGTGTATAGGATATCAAATAAGAAAGGGCTAACCATATTTGTCACATATTTGAAGTAGTTTTCCCAAAATTGAAAAGAAATGTTCAAAAATATTAAGTTTAGATGTTAATTATTTGAGTTTAAGGTACACTATTTAATATGGTTACCATCGCTGGTCCCTTTTCTAGTATTTAATACTCACTTCCCCCCTCCCACCCTCCTTAACCCACAACACCCCCATATACCTTATTTCGGCCCAAAGTAGTTTACAGTGTGAAATTAAAAATACATTATAAAAGAAAACTTGTTTCTATTAATGTTTTCGAAATATCAGATACTAGCAATTCCCCACGGCTTCACTCGCATTAAACAATACATCAACACATTTGCAGCTCAAATGCTAGAAGAAAATAAAACTTATTCGAGAGAAGTGTTTTATGCTCAAACGGAGATTTATGAAGAAACACGCAAGCTCTCTGCTGAGTCCTCGGGCCAGCGGCGTAAAATGGGAGTGTATCCCACGTCATAACCTGAATGACCATTTACCTATTTCAGTGGTAGCTTACTGGGGAAACGATAGTTCTGATAATTCTAGGGCCTTGGAATGATGCCTAGTTAGGTATGTCTGTTTATATTGAGCTCCAGTTGGAGTGTTCAACCTGTGGGCCACCTCTGCCCCTCCGGCACGGCCCGCGGTAAGAGATATATAAATTTATTTCATATTTAATTTATGGTGAGCTCCTGTTGGGGTGTTTAACCTGTGGGCTGCTTCCGCCCCTCTGGCACGGCTCTTTGGGTTGATTATTCAACCATTAATTTTTGTCTTGCTCTTTCTTTGTGGATTTTCTTTTGCTGTAGTACCGTTGTCGCTCTAGGAAACAGAATTTGAATCTGCCCCATACCACAATACGAACGTCTCTGTACCCTGTACCCCGCTAACAGGTTAATTTAACGGATTGTTCCTAGCCTCCTAGTGAGGTCAAGTTTGACCTTCATGCGCTTCACGCCTTTAAAACTCTAGTCTTTGCCTTCCCAAGTATTCTGCTTGACACAGTCAAGGCTATAGACCGTACTAATTGATATTGTGTACCTATGATGTTTCATGTATCATGTGCAGTTGCACGTCCATTAAATCATTGTTATTTAAACTTATACTCATATTGTTATTTCTTATATATTTAGATTTATGTATTTATTGTTCCACCTAAACTATCCCATCACCGAGGGTAGGGTGGGATGGTGGTACACTTCTTCCAAAAGGTTCTACTTAGCACAATAGGAAACCCCGGGCTTGCCACTTGAAAAACGCAAGGCAAGCTAGGGAGGCTCTAATCACCTCGCCCAATGTCTAGGGGGTTGCAACACGTTCCTTTCCGCTCGCCCATAAGTAATTGGCCAATTAGCTCACTGTTTACAACCCAGGTCATGCTGTTCATTTGAAGCAAGCTAGGCATTGTTCCAACTATTGAAAAGAAGATTCAAGATCACGATGTTTATTTACCAAGCTAATTTAGTGTAGTTTAGGTAAAAATTACATAAAATATATATAAAATTAATTGTAAAATAATAGTTAGTATACGTAACAAGCTTTAAATTTTACACTAATTAAATACATTGAGTTATGTTTAGATATTCTAGTCACACGTATTATCATGTATTTGGCAAACACACTTGACCACTCTTTCAAATTTAGGCATTTCAGCACTGATAAGAGTGTGGAAAGGGGAGGGAGGGGATGACGAGGCTACTTTAACCGTAGTTGACGGTAATTCTTGTTTTTCTTTAGTAGAAAGGATCGTGGAGTTTTAATAGTGTTCTTTTAGCTTTTGTTTTACTTTAATGACTTATTAGGTATTGGGATTTTTTATAATTATACATCAAAGAATCCCAAAAGTCAGGAGTGTGATTTCGCCATTTCAAGATGGTTTAGATGGAAAAGGTAAAATAAAATATATTTTCATATAAGTTACTTAATCAGTGGCGCACCCATCCATTTACTTTGGGGGAAGGCATTCAATCAAGGCTGTAGCAAGAATGACATTTTGTTGCAGAGTGTGGATTTGTAGTTGCACAGCCTCCTATGCCTTGAAGGCCAAGAATATTTTAAAATATTAAATGCTTTTATAAATCATTTGGCGTAGTTTTATAGTAATTAAAGGATTTAATTAATGGAAATGGTATTTATATGTTTTTTCAATTGTTAATTTTGTTTGTAACGGTAAACCTTTTGAATATTAGGCTTAAGTCTGAAGCCTGGTCTTAAAATGTAGCATATACATTCGACACATCTTCAATGCTAAATATTTTAGCTATACTAAATATTATTTAAATTTCTATTAACAATATTTGTGGTGATGGGGAAAGAGGAAGGGAGGGGGTGGGGTTAAATACCCTGTTTGCCCCTCTCCCCCTTGGGTGCACCTCTGCTTACAGCAAAATATATGCGTAAATATTTTAGCAATAAACCAATGACGTAGCGATATAGTATTAATAGTTCGAGATAATTTTCCCTATGCTAGTCGGAATTTACGCTTCTAAATAGCTTCTGAAGCATAAATTCTCAATTTAGGAGATTTGTTTCCAAGCAGCATTGTGTGTGACATAAGTTAGGCTTTAAGAAATAGTTCTAATTACAACGTGAATTGGACAATCCACCTGATTCCCTCTCACCAAGATCTTATGGACGCTTGATCCATGTACCACTTCATTTTACTATTATTATGATTGTTTGCTCTGAGTATTGCTGTGTGGTTTTAATTACACTAGGTTAATTGAATAGGATCTGTGTCTCTTATACTTTCTGAAATGTGCCCATACCACTCTTAAACCGGACATTAATATTTACTTAAATTTCTAACCATGTAGATATCATTACAATTTGAGGATCACCTATGTGGTCTAGTGGTCATAGGTTCTGGATACGGACCCAGAGGTCCCGGGTTTGATTCCCAGTGCGTCCAGATTATCAAGGAAGCAGTGGGTCTGGAACGGGTTAGATTCAGCCTAGGGTTGATAAATAAGGAGCTATTCGAATAAAGTAGTAGTGGATCTGGTATAGAAAACCGAGCTTAATGGCTTGTGTCATCGTTGTGCTGACCACATGACACCCTCTATTCCTGAGAGTTGGCACTAATTCACCAAACAGTTTGGTAGCCACTTGGTAGGTATAGCCTGAACGCGGGCTGACACCATGGAGTTACTTTTATTACATTTTGAGTGGATGGTAATCATCGTTATGGATAAATAAAACAAGAGAGAATATGGGAGTAGGAGGGTGTGGGAGTGGGGATCAAAATTTCCTAAGATAGCATTCAGTTAAAGGGAAATAATAAATGTTCGAGAACCACTGTTCTATATGGACACATCTTCAAATATATCCCTTGAAATAATCCCTTGACTTTCTTGGACAACAATGGTTAAGGGTCCTCGGCCTTCAAATCTCCGTTGCAACTTTTAGAGTACAGCATACCTATTAATTTTTCTCAGAATACGCCACTTCCAATCGACTTAAGTAAGTCGAGACGTAGGTAACCTGGCGGTCTAGGGGTAAGGTGTCAGACTTCTGTGCTGGCGGCCAGGGTTCAATCCCCGGTCCCGGCACAGATTTATATGATTACCAAACCCTTCCTTCACCTCTGACAATACATCTTGTGAATGTGGGGAAAGCCAGGCCTCCACCGTGGTTCGGATTCCACGTTAAACTGTAGGTCCTTCATTTCATCTCACAATCACCCNGTGGTTCGGATTCCACGTTAAACTGTAGGTCCTTCATTTCATCTCACAATCACCCTACCATTACACATTAGCGTAAGTGCGTCTAAACCAGACGGGTAGTAAGACGCGGTGCTAATAATAATAATAATAATAATAATAATAATAATAAGTAAGTCGAGAAATATGAAATGACTTGAAAGCAACCTGAATAGTCCAACTTCGCGGTTAATGCCCCGTGGAGTGTAATGCTACTTTTCACAATTAATGTGGAGATAGTTCATCAAGTAATTCTTTTTTTTTCAGTATGTAAATGCAATCACTAATATAAATTAAAATAAGTGTTTACTCAGCGTTATTAATGTACTGGACAGATTGAATATGCTAACCGATATCACACGTACTGCTATTTCACATCTTAGGGAACTGAAATGATATAAATGGGACTGGACCAAGATTGATCCAATTTAGTTACTGACTTGGATTAGTTACGGTCCGACTAGATTTGGTGATTAATAAAATAATATGTTTTCTCTTGATGAACGAAGGTGTCAACTTCTCGGTGACTATTGCGTAAGTGTTCTCATCTCCAATTTCAACATGACTGTTTACGAAAATTCGGCTTCTAGAATGTTCGAGTAGCGGGATATAATAATCCCTCGTCTCTCCCTCCTTGCCCTTGGAGAAGATTATGCCTGGGTGGCTGATAAAGAGAGACAGAAGAAGTTTACACCACGTAGATACTAACTGCGAAATCTAGTGTAAATCAAATGCATTTTGAATATTATTACTTTGGATTATATCCGATTATCTCTATTAATTGATCGAATAGGTTGTGTAAAATATAGTCGATACAAGGGAAGGGGGAGGGGGGGAGTGTTCTGCTACTTGAAAAGTTCGGTTTTATAGCTCAATATGTATGTGAATGATAGGAATTGATTATCACATATTTGTGTGTGATCCTTCGAGGTTGCACTAGGTGGGGTACCTAGGTACTAAGTACAGTGAGCGAAGCACAAGATGAAGGGGGTAGAAGCGTCTTGATTTTAATTAATATATGTCAGTACCTTTAAATGGCAACTTTTACACAAAATTATAGCTTTGTTTATTAATTAAGATGTATTGAGTAAGTCATTTTACTATGCAAACCCAATATGCAAAAATTAACTTTAAAACATAATCTTACTGAGGGAATAGTATCACACATAATTAAATGAACTTTTAATCAAATTTTTCCTATTTAGCTTATTATCAATCATATCCACTCTATTTATCATTCACGGAAGGCCTTTAATTATATTAGAACACGTAAAATACTAGAAAAATATCAATTTTTTCAACGCCATGTAGAGAGAAACAGAAATTTACCAGCTATAACTTGCATGCTATTTGTATCAGGTCTTCATATTAAATTGCAACATTAGTTATAGAACACTTCTATAGTGCTCTCCATATAATGAATGGCCATCGATAGCTTTGAATCAAGATATCAAGAGGGACAAAAGTACTTCCTAATTAGCTCCGTTGTTAAACCTTTGGCTTCTTGAAACTTGATGGATCCCTAAAGCCGCCTCAAGTTGAGTTGTCGATGTTTGAAGTCCCAGATCGTTCCTGAGCCCCAACACAAGTGGCCTGAATGTGCTGGTGTTGCGTGGTTCTGTTAGTAATGATAATGACCCAAGTAAGCAACCTTCCCCCCTCCCCTCCCTGCTGCTCTAGCCTCGCCATGCAAATAACAACCCCCCTTCCCCCTAGTCCTGACCCAAGCAGCAAGTTTCTTGCCTCTGTGATAGCCACAAACGTCACAATGGTGGGTGGTAGATAGGCCATTGCTACCAACACAGATTGTACAGACAAGGATTGATGGACTGTACTTGTGTTGTCCAGGGATAGTTCAAGGCAAGAGTGGCCCTAAAGACTATTGATGTACAGTAAATATTAATAAAAACTAAATTAGTTGAAAAATGAGAGTTGGACATTGAATCGGGACCTTTAGCTCAGCGTACTAAACCTTACCACTGAGATATCCAGGAATTGTCTCAGACCCGGGGTCATTATTCACTCATAATATAAGTCAGAGGGAATGATTTACGTATTTAACCAATCATTACCTGCATCGGTGTTCGATTGCTCTATGGCGTCACTCTGGTGACGGAGAGGTTAGGCTTACGATCTTGGTCAAGTGTAGGCCTACTATAGATGCAAAAGTGAGTACATTTCATACAAATTTAACCTTCCTCAAAACCTACCCCAATATTGTAAGTTACCCAGTTAGCCCGGTAGGTCAAAAAGACGTGAACCGTAAACAAATTCAGTTAGAAATAAAAGCTTGGCGCTTACACATAGTTGACATGCCTCCTAAATAATGATAATAATAATGAAATCTATATTCATATCTATATTTTATATAGTCTATACTAGTTACACATATTAACCTCGTTGCACATTATTATATTGGAAACGCAATTTATTCATTATCATTTAACGTCCATCACAGACTCTTTCTTAAAACATGAGTTAAGAATGACGCCGCACAAGAGACGATCCCTGGATAGCTCTGTGGTTTCATTTTTTAATTTAAAACATACTTATAATGTTTGTTGAATGTATAACACAGGATGATTCACTTGGGACTGAACACCCATTATGTGAAATATAAGATATGTGGCACTGGATCTTCTATGAGACATTCCTACTTGTCATGGGCCAAGGTTTTACATTATTCAAATGTGACTTTCCAATCATACGTTGATAAAAAAAATAATAGGTGTTTGGTCCCGAGTGAATCAACCTGAATTAAATAGAGACTGAGAACAAGAGCCAAGCAAGTGACATAAGCACTTTTGTCTGAGAACGGCAAATTTAAGTTAATCCAGATGATTATTTTTTAAATTTCGACCTTAACCCTTAAATTAAAGGTAGTCCTAATTTACTATTAAACGATTTTCTTAAATAATCTAAATATTTCTAAAATGGCTAAAACAATTTGGTTATTTGGTAAGTTTTGCTGTATGGGGAGTGTTTGACATGACAAAAAATAGGAGTTTCGTGAAAACAAATTGTTTAAAGTTACCTAGTTTACAAATTACTGATTTTAACAAATTGAAAATATTTCAAAATTACTATAATTATCTAGTTCAAAATGGTTATTTGGGACGTTTTCCCAATATTAATAGTTTTATGTGTTTGTTTTTCTTAAATAATCTAAATATTTTGAAAATGGCTCAAACAATTTGGTTATTTGGTGAGCTTTACTCTCTGGGAAGTGTTTGACATGACAAAACAATAGGAGTTTCGTGAAAACAAATTGTTTAAAGTTACCTAGTTTACAAATTATTGATTTTAACAAATTGAAAATATTTTCAAAATGACTATAATGTTTTAGTTCAAAATGGTTATTTGGGACGTTTTCCCAATATTGTTAGTTTTATGTATTTGTTTTTCTTTAAAAAATGTTATTTAATATTAGTTAACTGAAAACTGACAGTTAAAAATATGTTTTTTTTAAATAAATACTTCTAACGATTTAGCTCAAAATTGATTCTGAGGGATATTTTCCATAATAAATACTAATGCTAATAATGATAAATGTTTATTTTTCTAAAATTATTTAATTTAAGAATGTAACTTGCTAATTACCGGTTAGCATTTACACTCAAAATACCTTGTATGTGATTATCACTATAAATACAAGAACTAACAAATGCTAATAATGTGTGGCAGATATAAATTCACTGTGAAATCATATTGCTGGAAACACCCAAACTTGAGGGAAATGTCCCAGCTGACCGTTAAACACTTCATGGAGGAAGTTCATCACACGGACATCTTGCATGCCTGGCAGATTTAGCTGTAATGAAAGGTCTTTCACTATGTTGTAATCAGCAGCCCTCTCCTAGCGCTAGTTGAATTTTTTCTTATTTTCAGGAAATAA
>CABEEJ010002894.1:0-12833 GCA_901482245.1 Timema douglasi
CCTACCATTACACATTAGTGTAAGTGCGTATAACCAGAACGGGTAGTAAGACGCGGTGCTAATAATAATAATAATAATAATAATAACAACAAGAAACTTTGTCACTTTGTCCCCCATCGAAAATATCGAGTAATCATTCAAATACGAATGCACTGCACACATTTCTGGCTTATCGTAGTTAATTCTACCCCTCCTCTCTTTACTCCCTAACCTCGGGCGAGTCGGGCCTGCTATGATGGACGCTCGAAACTATTTTTAGTTGTTTTTTTGGCGCGGGAGAGCCAATGAACGCAGCAAACGGGTTGCGGTGTCAAACATCGAGTTCTATCAAACACGACACGGTTGCACGGAACGAGGTCTCACGCTTACATCATATAAACTATCGAGGAAGAACGGTCCAAGCTTCGATCCTGACCGAGTGCGGTCTTTCTTAAAGGGTTTTTTCCCTCTCCCTCCAAGAAAATAAGGATGTATTTAATTTAAATTCATTATTATTCGTCCCTTCCCCATTAGTGTTAGTGCTGGGATAATTTGAACATGTATTATGATGTAGTTCACTAATATTATTATGATTAGCACCGCGTCTTACTACCCGATCGGGTTATACGCACTTACGCTAATGTGTAATGGTAGGGTGACTGTGAGATGAGGTGGAGGACCTACAGTTTAACGTGGGATCCGAACCACGGTTGAGGCCTGGCATTCCCCACATTCACAAGTTGTGATTAATACACGTCTTGTCAGAGGTGAAGGAAGGGTTTGGTAATCAGATAAATCTGTGCCGGGACCGAGGACCAGTTCGCAAATAAATAATTATAGGTGGCCATAAGAGAATAATGTATCACCATTTACATGGAAGAAGAGTAGAAAATCATTAAGGGGAAACGAGAATAATACTTTCAGTCAAGATTGTAACCCTGTCCTTACCATCACCGGCAAACATGACCATGACAAGAGTAAGATCTCGCCTTAGTCCGCGTGCCCACACATGCAGGTCTCTAGTAATTAACTATTATTTGAACATGTCTCTGTTAACTATCTACAAATGGATCAGGTAGAGTGAAACTAGGGGGTTTCGAGTGGGCATTTTACCCTCCGAGTCAAGATATTAAATTTTTTTTTGGTAACAAATCCATGCATAAACCCTAAATAAGTACTAATATATTTTTAGAGCTATATTTCTTTTTGGGGAGAACATTTATAAACATAAAAAATTTAATTTTTAAATATATTTAATATAACTGTACACTTTTTTTAACTAAACAAAATAATATCTTATTAAGGGAATCTAATTGCTCTGAAACTATATCTTAAAATGGATTAAAATTACTTAAACAATGAATTTTCGAGAAAAAAGATGGTAAATTCTGAATATTCAATTATTTAGAGTTACGTAAAAATCTTCGGGTAGAATTCGAGCAACTACTAAAGCTCATTTTTCTGAGTAGTCACACACCTTTAGGTGAAATGTTTGTCTATCAAACTTTGTTCAACCTTTAAATGAAATCTTTCTTACCTCAAGTTGAGCTACTATTTGATTGATCAAAATGGTCTCAAATCCGTCCTAATTTCCGAATATTCCGATAATTTTTTCCGAAAATGGGTAGGGTATACTTTTTTAAATATTTGAGAAAGCGA
Organism: Timema douglasi; assembly: GCA_901482245.1. Lineage (NCBI taxonomy): Eukaryota > Metazoa > Arthropoda > Insecta > Phasmatodea > Timematidae > Timema > Timema douglasi. Next base: position 1,639 of record CABEEJ010002894.1, read on the forward strand.
ATTTTTGCACTGATATTTTTTCTAAATTTAGTAGGATAGTAAGAATTTAATTAATATTACATTGTAATAGTTATATTAATTAAAAAAAAATTAAACGACTTATGCCTAGTAAGATATTTATTATAATATATATAATTTTTTAAATTTATTATATAATATAAGTATATATATTAATATAAATTATTTAAATTAATACATATTTAAGAGCCTTAGTTGTTAATATTAATATAAAAAAAGCTACTATAGAATAGTAGAAATGTGTGGACATTAAATTGGTCAATTTTTTCAAAGGGTAGCTCAATTAAATAAAGAAGACTGTGGAGGGGGTACAATTCAACCACAGGGAAAACAACTTAAAATGATTGGCTTTGCATTGATTTTGTTTTATAAAGACGGCTTGGTCTGTCTTTGCTGTTGTCTTAGACTTTATATATTGATTACTAATATACAAGCAATTAACACCTAGTTAAAAATAAATTAAACATATCGCTGTAAAACCATGATTTCTTAGTATCAAACTGTGATAATATAATGACACATAGGACGTTACTACAATTTATCATGAGTATTTGTGAGCAGTGGGTCATTAGTTCAGCCCTGATTGGACTGCAGAATATGCCCCTCCCCCCAATTTAATAAACACGAATCCACTAGTTTTAATAAATTGAATAGAAATTAAGGAGTAGCCATTAGAGATAAGAGACTAGAAACAAGGGCAATATATACAATTTGAAGGTCGGGGAGTGTGGGTTGGAGCTTGGAGCAGCCATTAGAGACAAAATACTAGAAACAAGGGTAGTATATACAATTTGAAGGTCGGGGAATGTGGGTTGGAGCTTGGAGCAGCCATTACATACAAGAGACTAGAAAAAAGGGTAGTATATACAATTTGAAGGTCGGGGAGTGTGGGTTGGAGCTTGGAGCAGCCATTAGAGACAAGAGACTAGAAACAAGGGTAGTATATACAATTTGAAGGTCGGGGAATGTGGGTTGGATCAGCCATTACAGATAAGAGACTAAGAAACAAGGGCAGTATATACAATTTGAAGGTCGGGGAGTGTGGGTTGGAGCTTGGAACAGCCATTACAGACAGAATACTAGAAACAAGGGTAGTATATACAATTTGAAGGTCGGGGAATGTGGGTTGGAGCTGTCCAACTGTCTCCCCGTGCTTCTATAAAACTGTTTTAAGGCCATGTTCAATGTAGGCTTGTGTTGATCAGTGTTCCCTACTTATGTTTCCTCTCAGTAGGTCCCTGGCCCACCATTGTCACGTGTGACACGGAGCACCTTATCCCCCTGTCAAGGTGTCACCTCTGCATTCAGCCCCTAGATTGCATTGTTCCCTCCTAGCTATATTCTAGAGCTGTATAGTCCCCGGGGGGTTCATGTAGATAGATTACCACTCGTGCTAGAGGGAGTGTTACTGTCTCTTGTTTACTAGTTAGAACTTTCTTCCATTCAGAGATGAGAAGTTGGTAACAATATGGGTCTCTGAGAGAGTCTGTTTGAAGTATTGATTGGTCCATATGCTCGTTACAGTTGTTTTATAAACAATTACAGATTAGTAGAAATCATGTAGACACACACGTACAGTTTTGTACAAGATCTTATGCTTTAAACTATTCAACTTAACATAATATAAATGATACTACACAATCGCATAAACTTTATCATATTGTATATTATAGTTTGAAAAAATGTATATTTCTAATTTGGTTTTCCTCATATAAACAAACATTTAATCTAGTCAATCATAATAAACACTTTTTATATATACATTTTAAACTAAATTGTTAAAATATTGTTAACAAAATTCAAATTTGAAATTTCAAAAATCACTTGTTCACTACCCTAAAATTATTTTTAAGCTAAAACAATAAGAACGTATACTTATTTACCATGAAAAGATATTCCTAGATACCCATTTTTTAATTCAAACTTCAAAGCTAATTTCAAACAATGTAGAATTTTCTACAATTTTTTTATAAGTGAACTAACTTAAATGAATTTATTTTAGAAAAACATTCTTTAATATTGATCATGTAAAATAGTTCCCTTATACAAATATTTAATTAAATTGTTAGAGCTATTTTCCAAAAACTTCAAATTTTACAAAAATCATTAATCGGTAAACTATTATAAAATGATACATTTTTTAGAAAAAGCAAAATATATAATTATTTATTATATAAACAAATTTACAGATATCCATATTTAACAAAATTATTGTAGCTATTTTTTAAAATATTATAATTTTAATAAAAAAATAAGTTGTCATTAAATTACCCTTAAATCTATATCCCCCTCAACAATCAACAAGTACCCTGTTTTATTTGTCGTGTCAAACACTCCTCATATATGCATTCTAAACCAAATTGTTAAGCAATTTTCAAAAAGTTTAGAATTCAAAACAATTACTCATCAGTAACTACCCTTAATTAGAAGGCTAGGGTGAAAAAAAATAGTCCCGATAACATCTATATGTGTATAGTTTGAACAAAATCCATTAAAACCGTTTCAGAGTTGTAGCCAGGGACATACAGACAGACAGACATATGGACACACATGGGAACATACAGATAGACAGACAGACATATAGACACACATGGGAACATACAGAATTTTAATATACTCTCTACTGGGTTCGGACACACAAAAATGTATTATTATTATTATTATTATTTAGCACCGCGTCTTACTACCCGTTCGGGTTATACGCTTTAAGTACTAATTACGCTAATGGGTTAGGAATAGGGAAGGTTAAATTAGAGGAAGTGAGACCTCATTTTCGTGGAGGGGGGAGTGGAAAACCATTTTAGGAAAAACCACCCCCAGTTCACCCGACCGAGATTCGAACCTCGATCTCCCCGTCCTCACACAAAAAATGTAGAAATTCATGATAATCTTGAAATTGAATATTTTCACGATTACAATATTGTCTCTTTAGATGAGAAAGTAATAATCATTTATATACTTCATGGTCAAATTGTATTTTGTAAAGACCTATACAGATTAAATATGTGTTAATTTTATATTTAATATTCCATCTCAGTTATCTCAACTGTACTGTGATGTCTAGACTCGACAAGAGGTAGACGACGGAAAATTTGCATTAAAAGCCATTTATTCTATGAGACTAAAAATATTTAAATTGGTATATAGCGAGATGAAAGGAATGAATAATTAGGAGTATCTAATGAATATAATATAAATGTGTTTAAAGTCTAACTTGTACAACTTTACTTACACTGAATTGATCAAGAAATTCAAATTAATAATTAAAATAAAATATCACTGGCATATCGTTTCCTCTATTATTTTATTTGAGACGTAAATATTTATTGAACATTAGCCTACTTCTCTTTTCACATAACTTATTAACTACTCTAGAGCTCTCAGAAGTCAAACAAAGAATAGGAAATAGTGTTTTGCATTGAGAATGTTTAAATGTTAAGTTTTAGGTTTTATCAGCACTTTTTTTTGGTGGATTTTAACGTAATATTTATAATTTACAGCTCAATGTTTTAAATATAAAATACATTTTTACTTAAATCACTCAGCTGGCGTTGTTTGGCATTTGGATTTCCATAAAAAAATAAACAATATTATTTGACATCGACGCAAGGATGTATTTAAATAATATTTCCAACCAAAATTTTGCAAACAAGTTATAAACACGACAACGGTTTCAGAGATGAAAACCAATGTAGCTCTAAGTTATGAGAGAAATATTGAATGGAGTCCCAAATATTGAATGGAGTCCCAAATATTGAATGGAGTCCCAAACATTGAATGGAGTCCCAAACATTGAATGGAGTCCCAAACATTGAATGGAAGTCCCACACATTGAATGGAGTCCCAAACATTGAATGGAGTCCCAAACATTGAATGGAGTCCCACACATTGAATGGAGTCCCAAACATTGAATCTAGTCACACTCTTATTTCTAGATTGTCAGTCCCTAGGAAGTTGTTGGCGGGAGCTTGTTAGGTTTGGTTAGCTTAGGAAAGGTTCATTGCAGCTATATAAACTAACATGGCCGGCGGAAAGTTTTAAAAAACAAAATATCTCTTGCAAAAAGTCCGCCGCTGTAATCCGTTCTTTAGCATTTTGTGTAAACGCAACCTAAAACCATTAATAACAAAAAACTTTTTTCCCCTCACTTGTATACATATTCGATGGCTCTGGGTGTAGATCAACTAAAAATAGTTTATGTTTGGAAGAATAATAGAGGTTGTACCCTGGACTCAACTGTTCAAAAAAAAAAAAAACCTGACTCAATTCGAATAACTGAAAAAGTAAACGAGTGGCTTGGGAATCAATTCAATGTCACCCAATTATAATGTCACCTGACCTGAGCTAGGTTCTATCCGTGCTCTAAGACGGACTCATTAGGAGCATTTTTAATCAGTCATAGGCCTATTTTAATTTCATTTAATAAAATTAAATGGTGACCTGGCGGTCTAGGGGGTAAGTTGTCAGACTTCTGTGCTGGGGGTCCGGGGTTCAATCCTCGGTCCCGGCAAAGATTTATCTGATTACCAAACCCTTCCTTCACCTCTGACAAGACATCTTGTGAATGTGGGGAATGCCAGGCCTCCACCGTGGTTCGGATCCTACGTTAAACTGTAGGTCCTCCATTTCATCTCACAACCACCCTACCATTACACATTAGCGTAAGTGCGTATAACCCGAACGGGTAGTAAGACGCGGTGCTAATAATAATAACAAAATTAAATACTACATAATCCGTTCCACCGGAAATATTACCGACGTTTCTTAGAGAGAGAGAAATGGTAAATACACAGCCTTAGCGAACTCGGCCACAAGTGAGGCCGCTTGGCTCTCTATAGTAAACTTTTACTCTACAAATAAATTATTATTTTAATTACAACGAAATAAATTATTATCAATCTATAAGTAACAATAGTAATCAGACGTTTGATTAAACTTTTATCAAACTCTACTCTACTTAATATAATCTAAGAAGCGATTTTATTGTTTTTAAAATACTTGAAAGGCTTAAGTGACTTTTGGATTTAGGAATTGCTTCTAAAATGGCGAACATTTGGGAATATAATGAACGTGTTATTAACTTAAAACTTATTTATTAGTTTTTAATATTTTAATTTTTGATATTTCACGTGAATTTTATGAACAAAAAGATTATATCAGCACAAGACTTACGAAGTTGCATAATTATTATGAAAGAGACACAACACAATGTCCCCATTTCAATACATTTTTTTTATCACCACTTAATACTATATCTTCAAGTTATAGACATATATGATAATTACTCCTCTGGAGTAGGGATGAGGAAGGAAGCCTTATCGCTGTAATATACCCGCATTTGCGTGGAAGGATAGTGGGAAATCATTTTGGTAAAAAAAACACACCTCAGTATGTCCAACTAGGGTTCGAACCCCGATCTTCCCGTCATTATCAGACCGGTCTAACACGAGAGTGACACCTAATAATATTTGACCACTGACGTGGGTAGTCATTGATCCCTCACTGTGAAAGAAAAAATCGTCACGAATATATAAATGTTCTTGTGAACTTTGCTTCTCAAAAAGTGCTCATTATTCACAAGAATATATACAGATAATTATTTTAATTAAAATTACGTAAAACGTCCTTAATTAATAGACCAATTATAAGGGGAAAGTAACAGTTTGTTTCTTGCCTCAAGTGTCGATGTTGTATATTAATTATGCAAAATAAGCTCCACACTTTAAAACTAACTACTAAAACGAGGTATACCTGGGTTAAAGAGGCGCTCCCAGACAATATTACCGCGCGGCTCTACGGATAGCAGGGTAGAGGCGGTTTGACGTCATCACTGAGCTTGGAGGGAGGAATCACAAGAATACATTATGTCGTCACTTTTCAAAGTACATTATCATATTTTTCTTTTTAGTAATAAAAACCAAAAGTATTGTCAGACGTAAGAAGGGTGTATTATTATTATTATTATTATTATTAGCACCGCGTCTTACTACCCGTTCGGGTTATACGCACTTACGCTAATGTGTAATGTTAGGGTGATTGCGAGATGAAATGAAGGACCTACAGTTTAACGTGGGATCCGAACCACGGTGGAGGCCTGGCATTCCCCACATTCACAAGATGTCTTGTCAGAGGTGAAGGAAGGGTTTGGTAATCAGATAGATCTGTGCCGGGACCGAGGATTGAACCCCAGCCACCAGCACAGAAGTCTGACACCTTACCCCTAGGCCGCCAGGTCACCGACAGAAGGGCGTATTGAACGATTTTTAATTTACAAACAACGCATGGATCATATGTCTGATTTTGTTAAGGTTTATTTTTAAAAATCTGAATAAATTCCTATTTTTCACAAGAAAAGAAAAATTTATTCTAATGAAAATTGGTATTTCGCTTTTAAAAAAATAAATTGTTTGCTGGAATTTATATTGCTTTTACATTCCGTGATGAGAAATTGCTCGAGATAAAAATAATAGATTCTTCAGTTGGTTGGTTGATTGCAGCGATTATACGGTTTATTTATTATTTCAAAAATCCTCTCAAAAAACATTTTATCCGGCTATCATCATTTGCTCCCATATTTGATGAAATTATGAAAGCTTGATTCTCATTTTTAAGCCTTTGGTCCTGTGACTAATATATATATATATAAAGCATTCTTTGTGGATTACTATCCCTAACATTTTCAAGAGAACAAAATATTAATATATTAACATAGCTATAGCTTATTTTAATTATGTCGCAACAATTTTCTCGACAATTCGACCATTTCAAGAATGTGCTTGAAGTAGTTCCAAGCTGACGTCACACGATATGAGCTCATGCTAACACCTTAAGCTTATAATCCTAACATCATGACCCTGACCTTGCTAAGCGAAGTTCCAATACTTCACCTGGCTGGTTACGGTGGAGTTGAACCACTCTTCCACTCCGCTGTATCGAGTGTTTAGTTTACGTCACCGCCTGCACAGAGCTTGCGTAAGCAACTCTCCTGACAGCACTGTACCACGGTGTAAAGGTGTGTCAAATGTTTCAGGGGTGTTGACGGACACAAAATGACACGTTCTATACAGCTGCACCAACACTTTGTAAAATGCCATGACAGAACTATTTTGAGTGGGGACACTTTCAAAAAAAAAACTATCAACATTTTACTGTCAAGATTATTACTTACAAAATATTATAGATTAATATAGTGCAATTTACATTTCTTTGTTATACTCATAATAGGCTATCTATTGAACTAGTTAAATATATTTTGATTATTCTCGCTAAAAATTGGATTACTCTTGATTAATTTATTCTATAATAAGTGTTTTAAAGTAGATAACATCCAATCTTAAATGAAAATGTGATTTTGGTTATACTTAGTGCTTAGAAGTAACACAAACATTGTAGACATACAAACACATTTTGTGAGACTTTCATTTTGAAATAATACTGTCAAAACTGGAATTTAAAAATCAAAACATAACAAAAATATTACAATATTATTCATGTAATATGAGTTTTAACATATTTCCACTCTTGTGACCCCTCGTAGAGAGAAATTGTTGTGATTATCAAAATAATTTAACTAGAGATTTTGATGAATATGGACGTTTGATGCCACCTTAAATTCGAAAAAAATTGTTTTTACTTTTTGTCTTTCATACAGTTACCCAGAATATATTTTGAAATAATTTATATTATTTTAAAATTAGGTGTATTTTACTTGGGGCATAGGGGGTTTAGAAATAATCGATTTTTTAGAAATAATTTTAACAATTTTTAAAATTAAAATTCGAATATAAGCACTGTTTAATATGACAAACAACTTGGGCATCTCATTTGCTCAAAATTATAACTTGGGCTAGTTTCATAACCATAGAGAGTACGCCTTAAGTGCAGTGCTATACTAAATAAATGTTGACACCTACCTAGATCAGAATAAAGTTGACCAGTTTCAAGTGGGACTGACCCACTCCAACCAGTTTTATGAGAAATTAGTCAACGTTATTCTGATCTAGGTAGGTCTTGTCAAATAAGGTTCTGTTTTTCTTAAAATACAGGATATATGTCGTTAAACTAATTAATATTTACGGTTTAACTTAATTTATGAAAATACTAAGAATGCAACCGGGAATAAAACCAGAAATGTTTCGCTGTAATTGAATAATAATAGTAATAATAATATTTAGCACCGCGTCTTACTACCCGTTCGGGTTATACGCTTTAAGTACTAATTACTCTGATGGATTAGGAATTGGGAAGGTTAAATTAGAGGAAGTGAACCCGCAATTGCGTGAAGGGAGAGTGTAAAACCATTTAAGAAAAACCACTCCCCAGTTCACCCGACCGAGATTCGAACCTCGATCTCCCCGTCCTCAGCAGTCGAGCTTCAACACGAGACAAGCGCGTTAGACAACTACGCCACCGAGGCGGGTCACTGTGATTTAACATCATCAACTTAAACATCAAGCTCGTTTAATCTGATCTGCCAGTAATAGGGAGTTCGGGGTTTAAAACCCTGCTAGGTGTAGAGTGGGAGGTGTTCCTATATAATGGTTTACTTTCGTCATGCAAATGCAGGAACATTTCTCACCCATACCCCCATTAGAGTAATAAAATGCATAGAGCTTGGTCAGGTTGTAAGGCGCGCTTAAAACACAAATTAGTAGTCTTATTTAATTGTCACGACATTTAATGGAGAAATATTTTGAAAATAAACAAAAAACAGCCGTGAAACGCTCAAACAAAAACAATGTTTAATTTGATTCGTGATATTTCTGATACTACCAAACTAATCTCTATCTAATATAAAACCGTTGCAATTTCGAACCAGAGAGTACGGATAAACAAACTAATCGATTTCGTAGAAAATTTCCATGGGTTAATTTTTATCCGCATTCTAAAATCAATCATTATTCCTTCTGTGAGGTAATTCATTTTAAATTCTGGCTACATTTAAATTCTGTTTGTTAAAGGAGATATTGCTTTTGTGTTTGGAAACTTAACATAACATTATTTAAGTATATCCTTTTTGGTGACCTGGCGGTCTAGGGGGTAAGGTGTAAGACTTCTGTGCTGGCGGCCGGGGTTCAATCCTCGGTCCCAGCACAGATTTATCTGATTACCAAACCATTCTTTCACCTCTGACAAGGCATCTTGTGAATGTGGGGAATGCCAGGCCTCGACCGTGGTTCGGATTCCACGTTAAACTGTAGGTCCTCCATTTCATCTCACAATCACCCTACCATTACATATTAGCGTAAGTGCGTATAACCCGAACGGGTAGTAGGACGCGGTGCTAATAATAATAATCTACCTCGCACCCCCTTAACACTTTAATCTCACACAACATACACTCTATACTCCATTTACCCTCGTAGCATTTATATGATCAAAATGTCCCCCAGTATCACAGCTTTCCAAAAATTAACGTGCTATAAATTTACCCACAAGAGCGTAGCTTACCCGGGAATGTAAAAGACAAGCAAGCAAATGTCCGACATGAACGTCTGTATTTCTTAAATATTCCACACTGGGTTATGTTCACGTCAAAACACTCATAGCTACAAGTTTATTTGAACGGAAGGGATGAATTTCATTAATTGAGGTTTGCATATTTTCAAGTTAAAGTGTTGACGGCCAATAAACTGGTTGACCCATCTCGTAATTAGTGAAAGTGATTAAAGAACAATGTCACTATCCCTTTATTGTGCGCCCTTTCCTTCTGACAACTGCGACAATTTAGTTTATATTTACATCAAGATTTGTATTATTTTGTTTTTAAATATAAGGCATAGGTTATTTTTGTTTCCTTCGCCCCCCTTTCCTCCAAAGTTAAGATAAAACATAGTCCACGCATGTAGAAAGCTCATGTGAAGACATCATAGAGCGTTGGATGTCCTCGTATGTCACGTTCATATCGCGTGTGACCTTCAAACACATCGGATCCAGTCCATCCAGTTATTGTATATGGTTTCTAACTGTTGTATTGTTACCATGTTTTACAACGTGAAGGGTTGGCCTGCACCAGTGTATATTACATACTCGCTTTGCTCGTTGAGGGTTACGACCCCAAACCCCCGGTAAGTTTTATCTGCCAGTGGTTGTAAAGTAATGTAATTCCAGAGCAGGTTTTTTTGATAGGTCTTACCATATAGCTACACGAGACCTCCAAAGAAAGGTCCGCACCGACTTTAAAGTTGCTCCACCGTTTTACATTTTTTTTCGAGGGTTAAAGATTATTTTTTTTTATCTTTTTGGAACCATCCCGTTGGTTACAGGATAAAAATTATAAGTTTACCCAATTTCAAGTGTCTATCTCATCTGGAAATGGGTATACATTAATGTCATTGAGTGAGTCAGTCATGTGGCTTTATAGTAGTATAATAACTCATACAAAACTACATTTAGAACGTATTTGTGCATTGCAAATAAGGATCGCAGGAATAGTGGTTTCTAGGAAGCTTTGATGTTCCTAAATTATTTGACCATGTGTAGAGTTTGAAGTTATTGCTTGGGCTATTTAATAATATATTCATTCAGAAACGATTCCCTCAACTCATTTTCTCGACAGAGCCAGTATTAATATCCCGTTCACTAGTTGCGCGCTTTCTGCATCGCTATAACAGACATCAAGGGGTCGAAGTCAGGTCATTAACGACTTTATAGTGATTATGAAAACAATTAGTGATCATTTTGGGAATATGCCTCGTTTAAAAATCAGAACATTTTATGAGAACTATTAATCCAAGATTTTTATAATATTGTTTTCACTTATTTACTACGATACGAAATAAGAATACACGTAGCTTATGCATACATTACTCCCTAGGGTAAATCTATTAATAGGTGTATTTATAGAATCAATTTAATCCACATGAATTCAAAATTGCAAAATATTGAATTTTATTTGTTCGAGATCTTATATTTAAAAAAAAATTCTGGGTGACCTGGTGGTCTAGGGGTAAGGTGTCAAACTTCTGAGCTGGCGGCCGGGGTTCAATCCTCGGTCCCGGCACAGATTTATCTGATTTCCAAACCCTTCCTTCAACTCTGACAAGACATCTTGTGAATGTGGGGAATGCCAGGCCTCCACCGTGGTTCGGATTCCACGTTAAACTGTAGGTCCTCCATTTCATCTCACAATCACCCTACCATTACACATTAGCGTAAGTGCGTATAACCCGAACGGG
>CABEEJ010002894.1:21821-42286 GCA_901482245.1 Timema douglasi
GATTACCAAACCCTTCCTTCACCTCTGACAAGACATCTTGTGAATGTGGGGAATGCCAGGCCTCCACCGTGGTTCGGATTTCACGTTAAACTGTAGGTCCTCCATTTCATCTCACAATCACCCTAACATTACACATTAGCGTTAGTGCGTATAACCCGAACGGCTAGTAAGACGCGGCACTAATAATATTAATAATAATAATAGTCCACGAGAACGCCAGTTTAACTGGAGACTGCTTGCCTACGTATTAAAATAAAAGCCATGTCAGGTTCTACATGGGCCAAATAGATTTTCGGTATGAAAAACACGTTTCCTTGAGACGAACCCGTTAAAATGACGGCGTATATTAGATTTACATCTCATTTTGTCACTGCTAGGCGTTTCCCTTTGCGTAGGCCCTGTTTTGTATTTAAGTTCTTTAGGAGATTTATTATACTCCACATTTTTTTTTAGTTTAATTTGTGTGGCATTATTCCCGGGAGTGTAAAATTGTTTAAAAACTCTGCTGGATAGTTGTATTTTTCTCGTAAATCCTCAAAGTCATTTGAGTCCACACTGATTTTATAAAGTTTATGTTCATTGGTTACTCTGCAGTGGTAGTAGTTTTTTTAATTAGAGTAGTAATCTGTTTGTATTAATACACATCTAGACTATGTAAACCTCAAGCTAAATAAATATATTTAAAGTTACGTGAAAAGTTTTCATTAGCCAAAGAAACACTTTTTTGCTAACTAATATGAATAACTTACCATATTATTAGCACTCCGTCTTAATACCCGTTCGGGTTATACACACTTACGCTAATGTATAATGGTAGGGTGATAGTGAGATGAAATGGAGGACCTACAGTTTAACGTGGAATCCGAACCACGGTGGAGAGCCTGGAATTCCTCACATTCACAAGATGTATTGTCAGAGGTGAAGGAAGGGTTTTGTAATCAGATAAATCTGTGCCGGGACCGAGGATTGAACCCAGGACCCCAGAACAGAAGTCTGACACCTTACCCCTAGACCGCCAGGTCACCAATAACTTACAAATCAACCAAAACAACACAGGTCACTGTATTATAATCAGGACTTTCTCTTTGGAATTGAGATTATAATTTATATTCTAGATTCTCCTTGCTTTTTAAATTCAAATACCATATAGACGAATTAGAATTATTATATAAATCAAGTTTTTATTATTTAGAATATTTATTTTGTATTAGTTTTCAAGTTTGAAAAATGTTCACACCTTTTCAGGGGTTACTATTCAATTTAACCTCATTTCAGATTCCTATCGTTTTGAGAAGTACTAAAAGTTTTCTGGACAGATATACATTCGTGATGTATACAGACACAATAGACGTGTATTAATATACAGGTTGTTTGGAAACTCACAGCCCAAACTTAACATATATTTTGTTTGAACCAAAATTAACACAAAATCCCCATATACTTACATCCAGAAAACTACGCTAATACCATTAAATTGTGTTAAAAATTTCGGCGTACAGCGCCGGGACAGCAAAGCTGTTCAAGCATGCGTGTACAACAGGTTGCATAGGATTTAGGTGCGTGGCACTGCAAACCTCGACATCTTGGAGCACGGTGACAGAACTTACACAATTAATAGCAAACAACCCACCAACCCATCTAGAAATGTGAATACGTTCTGAGGATCATTATATCACCTCTATCCCAGAAAGTGTTTGCTATTATTACATGTGCAGTGCCTCGCGCCTAACTCCTATGCAACCTGTTGTACTCGCATGCTTGACAACTCTGCTCTCCTGGCGCTGTACGCCGGAACTTTGAACACAATTTAATGGTATTAGTGTAGTTTTCCGGATGTAAGTGTATAGAAATGTTGTGTTACTTTTGGTTCAAACAAGCTATATATGCAGTTTGGGCTTTGAATTTCTAAGCAACCTACCTATATTTATATGCTACATGCACTGTCATACAGTAGTTTGAAGTATTGTGTGTGTTGGCTGAATCTGGCTATTTTCTTAGCCTGTGACGTCAAGATTCGTAATATATGAGCTTATTGACAACACCATGACACCCATTCTTGTTTCTAGAGACGATTATAAAATGTTTCACGATCATAAGGTCGAAGGGTGACCTGGCGGTCTAGGAGTAAGGTGTCAGACTTCTATGCTAGGGGCCGGGGTTCAATCCTCAGTTCTAGTACAGACTTATCTGATTGCCAAACCCTTCCTTCACCTCTGACAAGACATCTTGTGAATGTGAGGAATGCCAGGCCTCCACCGTGGTTCGGATTCCACGTTAAACTGTAGGTCCTCCATTTCATCTCGCAATCACTCTACCATTACACATTAGCGTAAGTGCGTATAACCCGAACGGGTAGTAAGACGCGGTGCTAATAATAATAATATCAGTATGTCGAAGAATCCCAGGTTTGACCTCAACTATCGCGCAGGTGTATTGTTTGTTCTCAGACTCAAAAGTCTCTCATCAGACCACATTGTGCGAGTGACCCTGGTTGCGGCAGTGGTCGCCAGGATCGCTACTGCAGCGTGCCCCCCTCTCTGTACAGTGTACGGTTTGATACGTACTATCAAAGGTCTTCTAATTACCGGCGCTGCGGGCCGGCCGAGGTTCAAACAAGAGTATGGGCGAGATAATTCTGTGCTGCGAACTTTCACGAGGTACAAAAAAAACAAAAACTAGTGGAATATTAAACTTGTGAAATATAACAAAGGTTATCTACATGCTTGTGATCTGTGAGCTTTAAAGAGTAGTTAACAATGCTGGGGAGTTTGGGAGAGTTTATAATGTACAGAGAAGATTACAGACTATTCAGGTTAATTAAACTGATAAAAATAACGGATAATACAATGTAGTAGTTGTATTTTAAAACATCACGATGGAAATTTACTGTGAATTTATTTGATTAATAAAAATATGTAATAATATATATGTTTATAATATTAAGTTATTTTATGAAAGTATGTATGTATGCATATTTCATAATATATTTTTGGGGGATTAACACACTTTTTGACGTGAATATGTCTTTAAATTTATAACAGCATGTGTGTGTGTGTGTGTGAGAGAGAGAGAGAGAGAGAGAAAGAGAGGGGGTGGGGGGTTATGGGACGAAAAGTTTAGTGTAACGAAATCATTTGATAAAGTTTGGCATGATAATTTATAAAGTATTAAAGGTAACCAAACCAAACTGATGTCATTCGATAGCTGAGGGAATAAAGATTTGTCATTGACCCTTCATATATCGTGGCGTGACTAGCTGGGGGCAATATCGGGGGAGGGGGGCAAGGGGGGGAGGGGGGGGTCGCCATTTTGTGCATGATCCACCACGCCTAGGAAACTTCCACCGAGTATAACTTTGCAATCTATCGTGATAAGACGATAGTTTTTTAATGTCAATCAACAACTCTCGTTGAAATATATGGATTTAACTAATAAATACTTAAATTTAATTACAGTGTTGATGAATAAAAGGTGGATCGAGTTTGAAAAAAAAAATTCTAGAAATTTTCACAATGTCTAGCGATACTCGCCGGAAATATGCCGAACGTATACGACGGGAAAAGATCAGCTCGTCAGCGATCCAATAATACTCCAAGTCTTGGTCGGAAAGAGTAAGGAAATATCCGGAGAGAAATAAATTGGAAGCGTCGCGACGCATTCACGTAAGACCCCTCCGGCCGAGAGACAGACGCACCCGATATGTTGGCGGCAAAACTTGAAAGATTCTTCCAACCAAAAATACAATCTATAGGCTATAACGTAGGTGGCCTGGCGGTCTAGGGGGTAAGGTGTCAGACTTCTGTGCCGGCGGCCGGGTTACAATCCTCGGTCCCGGCACAGATTTATCTGATTACCAAACCCTTCCTTCACCTCTGACAAGACATCTTGTGAATGTGGGGAATGCCAGAGCTCCACCGTGGTTCGGATCCCACGTTAAACTGTAGGTCCTCAATTTCATCTCACTATCACCCTACCATTACACATTAGTGTAAGTGGGTATAACCCGAACGGGTAGTAAGACGAGGTGCTAATAATAATAATAATAATAATAATATAGGCTATAACCTAAAATGATATAAGTTATAAATGTGTATTAAGTGTTGTTTGTAGGCCTATGTCAAGTGGATTGGATCACTAAATATATCTGTGGCAAGTGGAACTCTTATAATAATATTTGAATCTTGGGACGAAGAATGTTGGATCTCCCTGGTCTAGACAAGAGCTGGGCCTCGTCAATTACTAACCTCAGGACTTGTAGGGTGGAAATTTCACAAACATTCAAATTTTCGAGTAATTATATTAAGTGGAGTGTCTTTTTTATATAGCACCACGTCTTGGGTTATTCACCTTTGTACAAATTACACTAATGGGGTTGGGGATTAGGAAGGTTTAACTGAGAGGGAAGTGCACCTGTATTTGTGTGAAGTAAGAGTGGGAAAAAAACACCCTCAGTGCGCCCAACCGGGATCGATTCCCGATCTCCCCGTATTCGGCAGTCTAATCTACTGTGAGTGTAGGACGTTAGATCACGTGGCCACGGAGGTGGGTAAAATAGTGTTGAACGTCTTATTACTTGGCCGAGATTCGAACCTCGACCTCCTATCACAGACAAACCAGACTATCTTGACCTTGAAATCTAGTCCACGTACCTCCTGGTTCGGGAAACTACAATTAGATTTATTTATTATTAGCATCGCGTCTTACTACCCGTTCGGGTTATACGCACTTACGCTAACGTGTAATGGTAGGGTGAATGCGAGATGTAATGGAGCACCCACAGTTTAACGTGGAATCCGAACCACGGTGGAGGCCTGGCATTCCCCACATTCACAAGATGTCTTGTCAGAGGTGAAGGAAGGGTTTGGTAATCAGATAAATCTGTGCCGGGACCGGGGATTGAACCCCGGCCGCCAGCACAGAAGTCTGACACCTTACCCCTAGACCGCCAGGTCACCGAATTAAAATTGAAATGAAGTAAAAAACTAAAAACTAAAAATAAAAAAAATTCTCGACGTATTTGTGTTTAAAAAATATTCATTATTTAATGATACGTACAATTATTGAAAAGCTATATCTAGAATAGTTATGTAGACTAATTTGAATTCGATAATCTCTTAATTATTATCGTAAAGACCTAAACGTTTCCTTGAAATTATAAACAAGTTTTACGAGTGAGTCAAGATCTCAATTGAAACATCAAGAGCTTCCATCTGCAACATTTTATATTCCTCTTAAGAGCCCTTCAATCAAGGTACTCGACAAAGAGCCTACATTTCGCCAATCCCCTAACTAACCTTCCCCCCGTCTTCAATATCACGCAGTTGAGAACCCGTTCCCAGTTAAAATGGTTTATCACTTGCTTTGTTTAGCAGGGATCTTGATTTACTGATATGTTCGAGGACAGTTAAGACACCATCTACTTTGAGGAGCTTTATACTTCCAGTTAAAGTCTACCTTGATTCAATTTACCAGATTACTCCATCCTACAGCAGTCAAAGACAAAGAGATTTTACTAATAGTTCCTTTATTGTTAATTGGAACTTCCTTCCGAGATATGTTCACTTTGTTTGAGGGTAGTTGCAGTAAATGGTTGGAGCTAGATGCTCTAGAAAAACAACTAGATTTCAAGATCTGATAAGATTCCATCAATTAACATAACAACGGGCTATTTTAACCTTTTGTGAAGCGTATTACTATTTTAGGAACATAAATAACTTAACAAAGAGTTCAATGATAGCTAAATTACATACAATATAGTCTATAGGCCTACTTGAATTGTATTTATGAACGTTATTCAAGGTTGTTTAAACTGGTGTATTACTTTACCACCAGAATCCAGTTATATATATATATATATATCAGTGATTCAAACTAATCATAGCGCTCTACATAACATTGAGATTAAATAAATACACATTCAATTTAGTCAATTTAGTATAATTTAGGATGTGACCGAAACAATTAGACAATTAGTCATTTTAAAATTAACGCTTTAATTTAAAAGTAAACATTCACTAGATAAATAAAAGCAAATACTATTCTACTTTTTTTTTAAAAACTTTTTGAAGATAATGCCACTCAGATGAGCCTTCCCCGGGACGTTAGGCAAACCTCAGCAAGTTGTCCATAACTTTCCTCAGTATAGATCATATAATTGTTCCCGCCCCACCCTGTATAGTAGCCACTCAAAAATCTGAAAATGAGATTCCGGTCCCTTCTTAAATGAATTCATTTAATGTTTACTATCTTAATTCTATATACAGCCATACATTTAATAACCTTTGAACTAAACCCATCAGGTAAACATATTTTCGCTCATCAGATGGGACACTGTGCAATCTATGGCTAAACGCCCGAATATCTTACATCACGCTCAACAGATATGTATTGCAGGTATTATCCTCCAGTTTGCAAGGCGTTTTACAATTGATATTTAAACATTGCTAATGAATAGAACTATACAAAGGAATAATAAATCTAGTGGATGTTATATTATAGAATACAGGCCTATTTCACGAAATATGAACTGGCAAGGCTATCATCGTTGAAAACCTGGTTTAATTACAAATTAAAAATGCAATCGTGCTAAGGTGGTATAATAATAGAGGAAGTGCGTGCCATAAGGAATACCATTTACTTTTTCAATAACAGTAAAGCGTATTTTCACATTTTGTCATTGAGTTCCATATTAGACTTATAATTAATACGTTTTAACTTATTTATAGTGTTTAAAGCTAAATTAATAACTTTTAATGATCTGTAGAAGCACTTAAGAGAAATGTGTAACCAATGAGGGAAATATGAAATACTACCCATTTTATATAAAAAATTAATTATATTTATTAAAACTAATACATTTTTCATAAGAAAATGTAAAAAAAAGCATGCAAATATGATGTGTAAGACAGTAAAATAGTAATAATAACGAATCATTGAAACAAAATATTTTAATAAAAAATAACTTATTAATAAATCATTATTAATAATGAATTATTAAAATATAATAGACTAAAATATTGTATAAGGTTACAATGTTCGCTTGATTAATTACTTAGGTGTTAGAAAAATGTCTAAGTTTACGTTGACAAACTAAATCACTTGCCAAATACTTGAAAAATGTGCAAGTTTATGGAATAGTAGTAATCCTTATTGCCCGACTCGCCCTTTTGGGAAAAAATATTTTTTGTTAGGTTATAATTACAGAAAAATATTGTTTTAACTTAAAGATAAGCATGAATGAGCCTTAACCTAATGATTAATATTGATTATAATTAATAAGAACAGTAGGCTAAAGAAATATAGCATTATAAACACTAGCCTAAAAAGTTTTTGCGACAGCCAAAACAAACAATCGTCTCTCACAAAACTATCAGTTGATATGTCCAAGTGAAGGCGTCACTAGCTGTTCGAAATTGTTTGATGTAATAGTTAAAATAGTTAACGATGGCTTGTGACGTTTAACATATGAGAAACAATGGTGGACCATATTGACCGACTGTTCCAAAATACCCGCATCTCCCCTACATAATAATCTGGTACTGCAAGCTCGTTTACACTTACTTAAATAACGAGTTTTGTTTGAGTGTTTGTTTGAATGTTGACGATAAACTCGAAAACCACTGAACTGATTTAGACAGAATTCTCAATAATGTGTTTTTTATACTCTCAGTGATTGTCTCTGAAAGATTCTGGCGTAAGCCACGTAATTGATAGGGTATTCTCTTATTGAATATAGAATTCATCGGTTTTCTGTCTAGCTTGATCGTCGAATTAACTGCCAATCGGGTGACCTGGCTGTCTTAGGGGTAAGTTGTCAGACTTCTATTCTGGCGGCCGGGGTTCAATCCTCCGTCCCGGCACAGATTTATATGATTACCAAACCCTTCCTTCACCTCTGACAATACATCTTGTGAATGTGGGGAATGCCAGGCCTCCACCGTGGTTTGGATCCCACGTTAAACTGTAGGTCCTTCATTTCATCTCACAATCACCCTACCATTACACATTAGCGTAAGTGCGTATAACCCGAACGTGTAGTAAGACGCGGTGCTAATAATAATAATAATAATAATAATAATAATAATAATACAGTTTAATGAACGCTTTTTATCGGGTGAATCCTAGAATGAAGTTTTTTTAAAGGCCTCATATATTAGAGAAAAGAGGCTAGACCAACTACTATACATTAAATACAATCGATTGAAGTAAGACTTAAGTATCTACATTTAATTAAAGATGGCTGTATTTTAATTACGAATTGTGGACTGTACGCTATTCATTCATTATGAACTACTAGACCTTAATCACTAAATTTAAATTGTTGTATGAATTACTATGGATAATGATCCACTGTACGCTATGCATTATTTACTATTAATTATGCGATGCACTATAAAAGCAGTCTTATCTATGTAAATTAAGATGTGGAAAGTTACTCGTTTGGTTAAATTTGACAAATAAACACATATTTTAGCTACTAGTGCAAATACGAAAAAACCAACCAAACCAAAATATAATTCCCCTTTCTATTTAAGATTGAAATACTGTCTGTAACCTCTCTTTGGATTGGCAGTTTATTATTATTATTATTATTATTATTAGTACCACGTCTTACTACCCGTTCGGGTTATACGCACTTACGCTAATGTGTAATGGTAGGGTGATTGTGAGATGAAATGGAGGACCTACAGTTTAACGTGGGATCCGAACCACGGTGGAGGTCTGGCATTCCCCACATTCACAAGATGTCTTGTCAGAGGTGAAGGAAGGGTTTGGTAATCAGATAAATCTTTGCCGGGACCGAGGATTGAACCCCGGCCGCCAGCACATAAGTCTGACACCTTACCCCCTAGACCGCCAGGTCACCTCATTAAACTGTACATCTTGAAACATGAATCAACCTGATTATATAAGTGCCTGTACTATTTAATCAAATTTTATTTTATTTAGTTCTAATTTTATTATTGTCATGAATATTATGGCAGGCCTACCTCTCAGTAACGGAATCAAAAATGTTATGTTTATCTTTTAAAAATAAATCATATTTGTAATCTTAGTTATGGCCACTAAAACGAAGAAAATGAGTTAAAAACAAACAAATATGGCTGCCACAAGACACGTCAAACATGAATAGAAGATATTTTCCGTTTGCTGTATTTACTGACCATTGATTGGCTACACTGCTACTGTATTTTCTTACATATTCATTGGCTGATACAAGTGTTGTCCATGCATAGAGAGTAAAGAAGCTTTATGAGTTTTGCACTATTAACTATTCATACTGTATCTATTATAAACGCCATAATTAAAAATACTGTATCTCAACTTCTTGCGCGCTATGTTTTATTCGAAATTTATTATTTATGCGTTAAGTACGAATCTTAATATTTGCGATAGCATACAAAAATAAATAAATTATAAAACCCATTTCTCTTTCAGGAATTAGTCACAATATTTTGGATACTAATCAAAGCGAAGATATTTATTTTTAAAATAGTTTTTTATAATAATAATAATAATAATAATAATAATAATATTTAGCACCGCGTCTTACTACCCGTTCGGGTTATACGCTTTAAGTACTAATTACTCTAATCGATTAGGAATTGGGAAGGTTGAATTAGAGGAAGTGAACCCGCATTTGCGTGGAGGGAGAGTGGAAAACCATTTAGGAAAAACCACCCCCAGTTCACCCGACCGAGATTCGAACCTCGATCTCCCCGTCCTCAGCTGTTGAGCTAAACACGACAAGCGCGTTAGCCAACTACGCCACCGAGGCGGGTAGTTTTTTTAGTTAAATATTAATATAATGATTTAAAAAAAAATGCTAAATTCAGCCAAACAAATAAAAAAGTTAATAATTCTAAGAAGGGAAATATTTAAAATCAAAACAAACGGGTTTTGAATCGACAATCTTGTATGGCACGTTTACATATCTTGATAAAATTAACACCCGCCTCGGTGGCGTGGTTGGCTAACGCGCTTGTCATGTTGTAGCTCGACTGCTGAGGACAGGGAGATCGAGGTTCGAATCTCGGTCGGGTGAACTGGGGGTGGTTGTTCCTAAATGGTTTTCCACTCTCCATCCACGCAAATGCGGATTCACTTCCTCTAATTCAACCTTCCCAATTCCTAATCCATTAGAGTAATTAGTACTTAAAGCGGGTGACCTGGCGGTCCAGGGGTAAGGTGTCAGACTTCTATGCTGGCGGCCGGGGTTCAATCCTCGGTCCCGGCACAGATTTATCTGATTACCAAACCCTTCCTTCACCTCTGACAAGACATCTTGTGAATGTGAGGAATGCCAGGCCTCCACCGTGGTTCGGATTCCACGTTAAACTGTAGGTCCTCCATTTCATCTCACAATCACCCTACCATTACACATTAGCGTAAGTGCGTATAACCCGAACGGGTAGTAAGACGCGGGTATAAATATTATTATTCAAGTTTTCAAGTCGAATATTTATTTATACTATTTTTTTTTCAACTAATACTATGAAATTTGTCATCTATAAATGTGTTTGTAGTTTCCGTATTTTGGTTGGAACTTTAAATAATTAGTCTATTGTACTTTAGTAAGGCGTTCGCTTACTCTTGCTACATATCTGTGACGCGGGTCGTATCTGAATATATCTCACGGCGCAGGAGGGAGAGTTAATTGAGAACAGGAGTAGCTCTTTGTCATATTATCCATATTTAATTTTAAAGGGAAAGGGATAACATTTCAAAGAGAAGTTATCCGACACACAAAAACATATATAAGCGGAGATATATGTCTAGCTAATATTTTGGAAATAAACAGTTTCAAACATGTTCTACAATATTAAGTTGTTATACATATGTGTTTTGTAAGGAGCCAGCTTGCATATGGAGTTAATATTAAACTGTAACTGATAAAATGACTTTAATGAGTGTTAAATATTTGAATTTTATTGCGTGTGCTAAGTGAATTTGATAAAATTTCATAAAAAGTAATTACATATTAAATACCCTCCAGCACAAAAGATTTTAGGAAGTAGGCCGGTTTCGTGTCTTGTGCCATAAAAACTATCAAAATGAATTACCGGAGTTTAGAAGTAGACTCTGTATTGTCGATGGAAAACATTCAACTAAATTTAAACTAAAATTTTGGGATATTAAAACGCTTCTATTCTACTCGTTGAGAACTGATAAATTAATTAGTTTAATACATACTCATAATTATTTATTTTTACATTAAAAAATAAAATAAATATCTATTTATTAACTTTGTTTCGTATTTAAGTAAATAACGTGTGTTGAATTATATTTTAAGACATTAAAAGTTACTGTAATATGTTTCTCTAGATGCTCAGAATAGAAATCTCACTTCCAATCCATCATGCTAACAACCTTTATTTATTTTAAAATGTTCAGATTCTAGCACGAGGGGCCCGTCAATTCACCAGTTCACTAAAGGTTTCTTCACGATATTTAAAATTATTATTATTATTATTATTATTATTAGCACCACGTCTTACTACCCGTTCAGTTTATACGCACTTACGCTAATGTGTAATGGTAGGGTGATTGTGAGATGAAATGAAGGACCTACAGCTTAACGTGGAATCCGAACCACGGTGGAGGCCTGGTATTCCACACATTCACAAGATGTCTTGTCAGAGGTGAAGGAAGGGTTTGGTAATCAGATAAATCTGTGCCGGGACCGAAGAATGAACCCCGGACCCCCAGTACAGAAGTCTGACACCTCACCCTTAGACCGCCAGGTCACCTTTTAAAAGTTAGAGGACCGGGGAGTTTCCCATATAAATTAAATAGAGCTAATATTAATTATTTAACTCTGCATTGCTCAGTTTTGGTTTGATAAGTATTATGTAATCTCGAAATAGATTTTTTTCACGATCACAATACTTTCTCTTGATGTGAGAAATAAAAAATATTAAACTCAATATTTGGCCAAATAAAGGTTTTGTTAAGAAAATTGCATAAACACTTACTTTAGTAGCGTTCCCTACAAACCCACTTTAAGGGAAAAGTGATTGAGAAGGTATAATTTAGATGAGGTGTACCAGCATTCACGGACAGAGTGGGAAACCAACACCCTCAATACACCAGGTTGCGGTTCAAGCCCCGTCACCAGCAAACCCGAATAAACGAGTTTAAACATTTAGACTGCGTGACCACCGATGCAGGTAAACATTTAATTAGTGTCTTTATTCTAAGTTAGTTTTTATAAATATTTAATTGTAGCTTTACTCAACATTTGTGGTTCAGATCAATGGATGCATCGATAATGACGTGACCTATTGACCCAACAACGAGGCAGCGTATTGCGTGCGGGTGGACAGACAAACACGTGGGGCGTGGGAAAGGTGGTAAGGGAACAGGGGAGAGCAGGGACAGCCGAGGAAGGAAAGCAGACGAAACTTTCCTAGACCGAGTTCTAGATCTGCACAACCTAATATATCTACGAGCTCGATTATTTTTTAGGTGACCTGGCGGTCTTGGGGTAAGGTGTCAGACTTCTGTGCTGGCGGTCCTCCATTTCATCTCACAACCACCCTACCATTACACATTAGCGTAAGTGCGTATAACCCGAACGGGTAGTAAGACGCGGTGCTAATAATAATAATTATTATTTTTTAAAGGAAATAAAACAAATAATTAAATAACACTTGTGGACATAATCTAGTGATGGTATCACAATCAGAAATGTAACAAAACCAATATAAATGGTTCACTTTAGATCAAATGTTTAGGAATTTGTTTATCTTAGTTTACCATTACATTACAACACGAAGCCACATGTTTTGGTAAAATCTGAGTTATCTATTTTAGGGAAACAAATTTTCCTATTAGATTTAAAATGTCGAATGTATTATTATTAGCACCGCGTCCTACTACCCATTCGGGTTGTACGCACTTACGCTAATGTGTAATGGTAGGGTGATAGTGAGATGAAATGGAGGACCTACAGTTTAACGATGGGATCCGAACCACGGTGGAGACCTGGTAAAGCTTATTAAACAACAGCTTCTTACTCCCTGTTCAGGTTACACGCATATATGATAATTACTCTAAGAAGGTAGGGATGAGGAAGGAAGTATTTTAGAGGAAATATACCCACAATTGCATAGAAGGAGAGTGGGAAACTATTTTAGGAAAAACAACAATCGATAGGCCCGACGGGGACTCAAACCCCGATCTCCCCGTCTTAAAGCAAGACAATCTAACACGAGGGTGACGCCTTAGGCTATTTGCCTACTGAAGCGTATTTTTCGGATTAAATTTAAGATTAAATATAATTGTTATAGAACATTGTACCCACTTCGGTGGCCGAAAGTTCTGGACTGCCAATGATAGGGAGGTCGGGGATAAAATCCCGGTTAGCATATTATAAAACTTATCTATAAATTTACAACTATGTAGATACGTATATTTATATATGTATATTCACATATATACAAATATATTCATGTATATAAATATACGTGTATACAGTTGTATGCATATATAGGTATTTATAAATACACATACGTGTACATACATACATACATACACATACATTGTGTATTTGTATATACATATTTATATATAAATATACGTGTATTCATAGTTGTATATAAATATGTATTTATATACACCTATATATTCATATATATATATATATAAATATAACTGTATACAGTTATATATAGAGGTATGTATACATACACATATACAGTTATATATATAGGTATGTATACATACACATACGTACATGGTTGTGTATACATACGTATGTATAAATACACATATGCACGTACATAATTGCATATGTATCTATACATAATTTTATACATAAATACACGTATATACATAGTTGTATATATGTTACATATTATAGTCCTATATGTGTATGCATGTATATTAGACTGTTCCCCAAATACTCTATTAAACCGCGGCATTAGACAGGGTCTATTATATGAGCATCGTATTACTCGATATCCAATTTTATTTGTGTCTACTATTGAAAACTTGTTAATAAGGTGAGAATTGAAACACCCACGATTACGTCCAAACTGACCGCAATTAATTTGTGGATATTGTCGAGTATGTGTAGAGGAGTATACACACACGAGGGTGGGAAATACCGCGCGGTGGAGCGGTACAGTGTAAATAAATAATAGGTTTGAAGTTCAACGCGCGAGGCGAACAAACACACATGACGTCAAATGAATAAAAAAAACAAAAACAAAAAAAAGCTCTTGTGCGATTACTGGTCATTATCCAGCTCTATTCCATGCATGGGTTAGTTCAGAACACAGTTCTTTTTATGAGCTATGCTTATCAGTTATTTACATTGTCATGGAATAAATGGAATTAAAGGATAAACAAACCCCCACATGGAATTTCATGTTCACAACACAACTATAAAATATGATGAATTATTGATAGTAAGGGGGAATATTCGTTTTAATTCCTTTCTAATTATTTTATATATATTTTTTCTTCTATGATGATGAAACGTTTCTGTGATTTTACACTATCTTAGAGTCTTATCTCTACTAAAGATGATTGATTTTACTTTATACAATTAGAAAGGTGTGAAAAATTTATCTAGATGAAGGTGCTGTAAAATCAACAAAACATGTCGTCGTAATAGAAGAAAAAATATATATAAAATAAGGAGAAGGAAATAAAAACCAAGATTTAACCTTACTATGATTTATTACTAATCCTTACCAGATACACATGAACATTATTATAATTAGGTGACCTGGTGGTCTAGGGAGTAAGGTGTTAGACTTCTGTGCTGGCGGCCGGGGTTCAATCCGCGGTCCCGGCACAGATTTATCTGATTACCAAACCCTTCCTTCACCTCTGACAAACAGGCCTTCACCGTGGTTTGGATTCCACGTTAAACTGTAGGTCCTCCATTTCATCTCACAATCACCCTACCATTACACATTAGCGTTGAGTGTGTATAGCCCGAACAGGTAGTAAGACGCGGTGCTAATAATAATAATAATAATAATAATAATAATAATAATAATAATAACACCACTTCAAACAGTAGGATATGCTAAACTAGATGATCATTTATCGATAACAATCGGTGCCTAAAATGGTTCGTTATGTCACGTATGACGTAGTTTTAAACATATCAGGGTAACACAGAATCCGGGCAGAGAAACATTAATGGTTTGGCTGCCATAGTATAGTAAATGAGGGTGGAATGAGAGAGGATGACAAAGAGAATGAAGTATGTAGGAAAAACAACATAAAGATGAAATGGGAGGAGCAGATAACATTATTATTATTATTATTATTAGCACCGCGTCTTACTACCCGTCCGGGTTATACGCACTTACGCTAATGTGTAATGGTAGGATGATTGTGAGATGAAATGGAGGACCTACAGTTTAACGTGGGATCCGAACCACGGTGGAGGCCTGGCATTCCCCACATTCACAAGATGTCTTGTCAGAGGTGAAGGAAGGGTTTGGTAATCAGATAGATCTGTGCCGGGACCGAGGATTGAACCCCGGACCCCCAGCACAGAAGCCAGGTCACCAGCAGATAACAAAAAGGGTACAAATTGAGAGCAGAAGAATGGAAGAAATGAAAGGAGGAATAATGGTGGAAGGACAGAGGGAGATGGAGGCATTTTACTAAACTGACCCGGCCACAGGCTGGAAACAGTTGTTGTTGATGATGATGATGATGATTACAATTCAAAGGTAGAGTATGTAACTCTCCCAAGAAAGTGTTCTAGCAACTAAATCTACTATTCTCTCTGGATTCTTTTTATGACTTTATTTTAGCTAAATTTAGGTCAAAGGACCAATAATATATCGCTGTAAAAATATTAAATGTGTAGTCAAAATATTTTCAAAATCTTATACGTGTACACATTTTGTCAAGAACTAAACATATTTTCAATGCAGTTATATAAAAAATAAGATCAACAACAAACTTTAAACAACATAATTTTGGGTCTAGTTTTGGTTCTGTGGAAAAAGGTATAGTTGGCTAATATAACTTGTATTATGATAAATACTCATATTTAAATATAATCTAAAACAAAACTTGTGTTTTCAAATTTAAATTATAGTTGTAAATATAACAAATAAGTACGAATCATTTTGTATCTAATCAACAAATTCACAAAGTGATTAACACGATTAAACTTTAAATACTTGTAACATTTTGTTGATGTCTTTATTGAAATGTCCACTATCCCACAAAACTGCAGCTGGTTCATTAGTAGTTAAATAAATATTTAATTGTGAGTTAATGACTGTAGTTTAAGTTGCACGTTGAATTGTACATGCAAAAATGAATCAAGATCAACTTTGGGAAGTTTGACATCTGTAGTCTTATTTTTATAAAATAATACTTTCATTGTTGTACTGAACTATACAGAACCTGGGATTTTATATTTCTTGAAAGAATTATATAAACACAATGTAGCTATTCATTCTGGATAATAATTGGTTAAATTAATCGGCCATTGGTTTAATTCAGAGTGGAGCTGATATTTATTACGTCTATATTAAAATGGGTTAGTTCTGTTATGATATTATTAAATATTTGACAAATCAGGATTGGATGTATTTTATTGGCTACTGTCCTTGAGTTAAGCTAATTTTAAGCAGTATGTCGGAATTGTGAATGCTTGATACCCAAATAAAAAGAATCACATTAAACTCCTATTATTATTATTTCCCATAAAAACTAAACCGCTATTTACTAATCTCATCTTCCTCATTATGCTGCTGTGATTATAAAGTCGTTAATTTAAGTGTGTAGAAATTATTGGCAAATTCTCTAAACTATTATCGTAAGAGGAGTTTATATTCACAGTTTAGAATTGAAAAGATTGGTACAATACGAATATCTGTTCTGAACGTAGATACTTCGTATTTAATATGATATATTATATTAATTTATACTTCCTGCTAATTAAACACACTATATCTTCCAATCTCCGGTGTCACGTTATTATTTGTATTGATTTATAGTGACTTTATTTATATGTGCAGAATATAAATTTAAGTTTCGTATCCATTTTGGTATTCTACTTTTGTAAGCCATAGCTCAAATTTTTATACAGAGTGGGGCAAACAAAATTATACGTTCTATGTTAAGGGAAGTGACGGACAACGTACTGAGGTTTTCCTGGCGTCCGGTAGAGCTCACCTGAGTGAGATTATCTACAAAAAGTATGTAGTTTGTTTTTATTTAGCTAGTGAATGTTTACTTTTCAATTAAATTATAATTTTCAAATTAATAATCGTCTAATTGTTTTGGTCACACATTTTATTATCAGCTAAAAATATTAAAAACCTAAATACTCCTTATTATCAGCCATAAAGAGTATATAGATGTTTTTATTAGTTTGATCAACCTTGTTGATAAAACTATATTGAAATACACCGCATTTAAAATAAATTAAATATAAAATATGTTCCGAGTTTTGTCAAAAGTCCTCATTTTGTGGAAATTTACATTATTTTTGTATTTAATAATAGCTTATTATTTACTAAATTGTATATTTTGATAATGAAATCAGATTTTAAGAATACGTATTTCCATTCTTACATTTTATCCGTATTACAAAAGGTGACAAAATACTTGGAAATGCTTTTTAAATCATCTATATAGCGATTGTTTTGAAATAATGTTTCAGATTTTATCTTAATAGTAAATAATAAAAATATCAGATCTCTTATCATTTTAATCAACAAGATACAATATAACAAACATAAAGTATTAATTTGACCCATTTGAATCAAATTACTCAAACGCTATACTGCAGGGAATTGCTCAAGGGAAAATAATATAAATTGATGGAAGGTATTATTTATGTACTTTATTCAATCTGTACTTTTAATGGGAAGTTGTAATTTCAATATAATTTTGTAAGCCTGATCTTAAAATATATATTATGCATTCGATCCATATTTCGCGCTTTATTAATTTATTCAAAACTTTTATTAAAATTATTTGCTACGTTGTGAGAGTGATAAAGGAAGTTCCCCTTCTTAAACCTCCCTCTGTACGCCACTGCAACGTTGGCTTTATTTTTAATACATTTAAAATACTTCAAATCTTCAATATGTTTACACAAAGTACTCAAGTATCCGATTTATTTAATCGTTCGAAAAGAAATAATCCTCGTTGAAACGATAAACATCAATAAAATATCTGCCCCCAATATTTTTAATGTTTAAATAAAATATATGTTTTTTGTTTAAAATAACATTTTAAAATAAAATTAATTATACCCAAGAGTTCAGAGATGACCTTGCTGATTTTAATGTATTTAATTCAATAAAACTATCACAGTATTACATGTGTGTACTGCCTTACATTTCATTGGTAAAATTTTACGGTTAAAATTTAATTCATAAATTAGGCAGTACAATTTTTACTTTCCTATAAATACTAAACTTTTAACTAAGATTAATAATTTTAAAAAGTAGATCCTTTCGAAAATATGTGAAACAAGTTTAAACAATATAATATATCCAACTGGTTAGTGAGGCCGAGCTCAAGTCAAGAGGGTTTTGGTTCAATTCCAGGTGGTGTGAATGAAGATATTTACTGTATGTACATAAGTTAGTCTGTGAGTCGTACGATGATATATTTGCTGAAAAAGTGCACATTGAATATCCCTAATATATATATGTTTGGGTATATTTATAAGTATTAACTAAACTAGTGTGGTAGAGAGGAGGAAGGCAAAACTTAGAGAAAATGTACTCACATTTTCATGGAAATAAAAGGGGGAACTTTCCAGTAAAAATCACCTCAGTACACCCAGCTGGGATTTGAGCCCTGACCTTTCTGTCCACCAGCACAGGTTTATACCGTGATAATTAAATATAACCTTATTTAATTGATAAAAGACCAAGATAGTACATAATATTTAATGTGCCAAATATAAAAGTGTCTCGTCTCAGAACGAGCACTTTTGTTTAAAAATTAACTACCTTGACTGTGCGAGCCCAAAAAAATAGAAATGAAGTCTTTTTACCAACGCTACAAATACACTCATGATATTATTATTATTATTATTATTATCATCACCGTGTCTTACTACCCGTTCGGGTTATACGCACTCACGCTAATGTGCAATGGTAGGGTGATTGTGAGATGAAATGGAGGACCTACAGTTTAACGTGGGATCCGAACCACGGTGGAGGCCTGGCATTCCTCACATTCACAAGATGTCTTGTCAGAGGTGAAGGAAGGGTTTGGTAATCAGATAAATCTGTGATGGGATCGAGGATTGAACCCCGGACCCCCAGCACACAAGTCCGACACCTTACCCCTAGACCGCCAGGTCACCCTCTGTTCTAATCTCTTGTGTTTTTTTGGGGGATTTTTTTTAGTCACAACTCGTATCTACAAATGTCCCTCTCTCCAAATATAAACTGGGAATAAAAAATATAACATGTACAAACTTGGGGTGGTTTATTTAAAGCAGGTATGTTTAACTGGCAGCCCACAACGCATTTGAAAATTTAAAAACAATATATAGTGTCATCTAGGAGTTAAATTGTGTAAACTTTATTACATATATAATTTCTGTACTCTACTGTAAATCAATTAATTACTATAAGACTTTTAATGTAGCAAAACCAGATCACATTTTCATTAAAGAAAATTAGGTACATGTGCAAATTTTGTTTCCAAATGTGTTTAGTGTATGTTGTTTCTGTTTGGTACCTAATTAAAATGTATCTTGACTGAATAATTTTATACACATCATTTGACTTAAATATCCATTTGATTTCATTTAGGTCTGAAGTTATATCAATCATCAAAATAACTATAAATTATGAATGAGATTAGATTATAAAATCCAAAGCAATTAATCTCAAGCTAAGCAAAATAACTTTGTTAAAAAGCAAGGGATTTTCTGTTCAAGATTATCAAATAAAAAAACCCATTATCGATCTCACTTAAAGTTGGACAGCCCTGATATAGCAAAGGAAGCAGAAAAAAGTTGTTTTTCTCTTTTGATTATATTCCTCTACTTTATTTTCAGTAGGGTACAAAATACAAAGTACATATTAATTTCCCCTCTAAAATAACAATGTCGAGTAAATTTGTTAGTTTAATTCTTCTAGAACATATATCGAACCAGCATTTCGAATAAATGATTACATATTTAAAAAAACTGTATGTACTAATAATTTATAGAAATTAATATGAGTGACGAGATCTTCTATAAATTTAGTAGAAAGTAACATTATCAATTTTAGCATATGTTTACATTTAGTTTCAAATATGAAAGTGGCCCACTCCATTCTGATATAAATGGGTGTCACCTTGTAGTTAGTATAGAACCATTCTTGAGGGGTACTAAGTCTGACTATGAAACTGACCTTCATCATATCTCGATCTGATTCTGTACTAAAGCAACGGACACATTTTGACACCATAACCCATAGATGATCGCATGTGGGTTGTCCTGAGAAATATGACAATCC
>CABEEJ010002894.1:42441-53984 GCA_901482245.1 Timema douglasi
CCCCCGCCCCCCCCCCCCAAGCGTTACGAAAGTCCCCGGTAAAATATTTTTAGTGAGTATTTCTTTATTGATTGTAATAATGTTTGAATTTCCTCCCATATCGGTCGTAGTTAACAGGGTGTTCCACAATTCTATGTTACTTCATGACCCAACCTAGCATTGGTTTGTTAGCAATCGTATAATTATCTAATTAGATAATAATTATCATTATCTAGAGATTAATAGGTTATTTAATATTCCATTAATAATAATAACAATTAAACAGGAGAGCTGTTGGTTTTAGTCATAAATATATAGATTTTAAACTAATGAACAGATGCTCACAAAAATAATATAAATACTACCCAGCAGAGAAGTTTTTTTTATATCTTTATGCACTACTAATCCGGTACTAGCAGAATTAATTATAAATATAATAATATAATTCAATGTGGAACAGATTTTGAAATTTGGAGTTTAATATAAAGTCCAAAGAGGAACTGGTATAAAAGATATAAAAACCCTGGATTGGGGAACTTCAATATATTTCCATCATAACATGAAAGAGTTAAGAACACATTAAATTAATTTAATTAATATATATATATATATATATATATATATATATATGACAGATAAGAATAGAATTTAATTTATTTCAATTTATATTCAACCAAATTCTTACTTCACTTTTCAATATTTCTAATTTATAAACTTCTGTTATTATAACCTATATCTAATCTTTTTTTTTGCCTTAACTTCACACTTGACTTAAATGTATAAGTTTATATTATATTACTTTAATGCATATATATGTGTGTGTGAATTATATTAATTTAATGTGTTCTTAACTCTTTCATGTTATGATGGAAATATAGTGAAGTTCCCTAATTGTCAATTCATTCTAATTTCTACTCAATCCAGGGTTTTTATATCTTTTATACCAGTTGATTAAGATTAAACTCCAAATTTCAAAATCGATTCTACATTGAATTCCATTATTATATTTATAAGTTGTTTCCTTACTACATTTCATTATGTTTTTCAAAGAATTAATTATATTTTGAGGTAAAAATATCTCTCAAAACGTGTTTAGCTACATTATTAAAGTTTATATACAAAACAAGCACACATTATTTTTTATGGTGTATTTGGTCATTCAAACTATAATAATGACTTGATAGTCATGAATTTATCTCTCTCTCTACCTACGTATCCATCTCTTTAAATATCTATCTATAAATATAATATCTTACTCTGAGCCTGCACACTTTACTAGCTCCATTCACCTCTCAGTTGATATGGAACATGGCCACCAATCTGACACTTAGTTTCATTTATCTTATAATTTATAATAATTGGAGTTTGTATTGGCACTCATCATAAGGATTATTCTGTTTCAGAGATGGGAGCGATTGGTCAGTTGGTGGGCTTAATATATGCTTGTAGTCTACTGTACCAGGGGTTCATGTCTACTAGCAGCGTCTAAGTGAGTGTTGTAATGGTGATGTACAACAGAGTACAGCGCCCACAAGTGTGTGTACCACGTAATGGGTCTAGTTATGTGAACATGGAAATTAACCTGTTAGTGGTGTAGGTAAAACAAAGGGCATGTAAATACAAGATAAATCATTACCAAGCAGAGAGAAATTAGTCTCAAAGGACCACTGAATACTGTAAGTAGTGAAGTGTTGCAAGTAATTTATGCAACTAATTACTTTAATGTAATAATTTGGTTTATTAATTTGTAATACAAATATCTCAATTACTTTTATCTTTAATATCATTTAACTACCCATAAATATAACCTGGCCGTCTAGGGGTAAAGTGTCAGACTTCTCTGTTGAGGGTCCACGGTTCAATCCTCGGTCCCGGCACGGATTTGATTGCCAAACCCTTATTTCACCTCTGACAAGACATCTTGTGAGTGTGGGGAATGCCAGGTCTCCACCGTGGTTCGGATCCCACGTTAAACTGTAGGTCCTTCAATTTCATCTCACAATCACCCTACCATTACACATTAGCGTAAGTGCGTACAGCCCGAATGGGTAGTAAGACGCGGTGCAATAACTACCAGCATATGTCTTATTTGGTCAATAGAACCTGCCGGACGTGACCTGGTATTATTGGTGAAATGAAGGTTATCGGGATTTAAAGCAGGAAACTGTAATCACTATACGTACTTGGGAACATGGACTCTTATATGGGGATAAAACTCTTTCAAAGAAGGGATAAGTTTAATACTCAAGCTCTTAACATCTATATGAAATAATATTTTTCAAAAATATATTTTTACAACTATGGGCCTGAAGAAAGTCAATGGATATGCTATACCACATTAATTAAAAAATTAAATAACGCTATTATAAAATATGTCATGTCCTGCAATAAAATGGGTAGGCCTACTGTTGAAGCAATTACATAATTGGTTAAGGAAGTTAAATTAGTGTGATAAGCTATCCTAAACATTCATGAAAACATATGGGACAGGTGTCCTCTATATCTCAGCCATAAGAGTATTGGCGTACAAAGCCAAAGGTCCAGGGATCGATTTACATGCCCAGCTGTCATTTTTAAATTTAAAGAATGCGATAGCTAGATTATGCTATTTATATGCGGCTGTAACTATAATTAACAACTATTATACATCATCTATTTAAACTATTCCTAAGGAAGTTGAATAGGTATCTGTGCATTTATTTTTGAGGAATTTATCAGACATTGGCAAGAAATGATATAAATACCTCAATTTACCAAGTTTTTTTTAAAAAGGTGACCTGGTGGTCTAGGGGTAAGGTGTCAGACTTCTGTGCTGGCGGCCGGGGTTCAATCCTCGGTCCCGGCACAGATTTATCTGATTGCCAAACCCTTCCTTCACCTCTGACAAGACTTCTTGTGAATGTGGGGAATTCCAGGCCTCCACCGTGGTTCGGATCCCACGTTAAACTGTAGGTCCTTCCATTTCATCTCACAATCACCCTACCATTACACATTATCGTAAGTGCGTATAACCCGAACGGGTAGTAAGACGCGGTGCTAATAATAATAATAATAATAATAATATTTTTAAAAGTTTGCTTCAAAACATTTCCTTAGACAATCTTAAACTTTATTTGTATCAATCCCAAATACTGAGATAATAATCAATACCTAAATACACGAAACATATTAAGAGATATCAATTTATATATATATATATATATATATATATATATATATATTTATAAAACGAAGCCGCGAGGTGATTGCTACCCAATTAATCACACCGTTCATAAATAATCCACCTCAAACTTATGTTATGTACATTAAATTTATCACGTTATTATGCATTAAAATCTCGGTAACGCTTCCATGTTCTCAAACACATTTTTACAGCGTTAGTAGTTTAGAATGTACTGGATATTGATTACGTGGTTTATCAATGTAACTAAAATTCAATCTTTAATAGGAAATTTATTTCATGAACCTGTATTTTGGACAAAATTTACTTCACAAAGAAATGTTTCAAAACTACATAAAATATTCCCAAGACTGGTGGGAAAGCTATCATAGCATAGGCTGTCCCGCTCTTAAACCAGCACAGGTATTATGGACCGGACAGTCACCAGATCTTCTTGAGACATGACAATTATTTTATTATCATTAACACAGCGTCTTACTACCCGTTCGGTTTATACGCACGTACACTACTGTGTAATGGTAGGGTGATTGCGAGATGAAATGGAGGACCTACAGTTTAACGTGGGATCCGAACCACGGTGGAGGCCTGGCATTTCAAGATAAATCTGTGCCGGGACCGAGGATTGAACCCCGGACCTCCAGCACAGAAGTCTGACACCTTACCCCTAGACCGCCAGGTCACCACGAACAAGTAAAAGAACAACTCAGCGTAATTTCTATGTGAGTGTGGCGACATGGGTGGAAGGGGCTGCTGTCAGCACCCACCGACCTCCTAACCAAGCTTACCTTAGCCTAATAAAACAAATAGCCGAAACTATTGTTAATACATTTTAGTGGGGATAGTCCCTCATAGATATCATATTCTGAAAATTGAAAAATGATTTAATATATGCAAATCCTGTACAATTATATATATAATTGTCGAATGGCTGCAAAAATGCCAACTACCGAGTCGCTAATGGCTGCGTTGTCTGATGGCTGTGATCTTTGATAATCACATGTTTATAAGATGATGACTTACGCACGTCCATCTTAGACTCTGCCTTAAACTATGAGTGAAGAATGACCATGGGCACGGGACGAATCCTGGATAGCTCAGTGGTAAGAGCATTGGCGTACTAAGCCGAAGGTCCCGGGTTCGATTTCCGTGTCCAGGTGTCATTTTTCAATTTTCAGAATATGTTACCTTAGCCTAACCTAAGCTAGAAATAATAATGTATGTAATTCAGCCAAATTAATACTGATGAGGCTAAAAGAACATACGACTGCCAGGCCCTCGTGGACCGCTTCTATTATCAAATTAGGGGGCAAGATGGCGTATTAACATGGTGTCTCCAAAATCTAGACTCCTCCCCAAATATAGAAACTCTCACGTTCATAATCTGGACTGTTATCAATCAAGACTGCTCGGAATTAGGAGTCCACCCTTCAAATCGACACCACACCTAAATGGGAGGAGCTATTGGCAGGTAATTTTAAAAATAAATACATTTGTCATGGTTTACTTTAAATATTTCAATATGCTTTGGTTTTTTTTTTCCAAACCTAGTGTGAAAGATATCCATTTAAAAGTTTGCAGTAGGTGACCTGGCGGTCTAGGGGTAAGGTGTCAGACTTCTGTTCTGGCGACCGGGGTTCAATCCTCGGTCCCGGCACAGATTTATCTGATTACCAAACCCTTCCTTCACCTCTGACAAGACATCTTGTGAATGTGGGGAATGCCAGGCCTCCACCGTGGTTCGGATCCCACGTTAAACTGTAGGTCCTCCATTTCATCTCACAATCACCCTACCATTACACATTAGCGTAAGTGCGTATAACCCGAATGGGTAGTAAGACGCGGTGTTAATAATAATAATAATAATAATAATAATAATAATAGAAGGGCTTTCAATAATGTTTGTGTTGTATCTTCACAAATGTTTCATCGTTGACGCAAATCAATCATTCAATCTATATATACTATTTTATGGTAAACATTGATTTAAAATTTATTTCAACATTTCGGTGATAATATATTCCTTATAAAAAACGTTATTTTGCAACAAGAAGTTATTCTTAAAACATTGGTCGGCAACGATTTGAATATTAAAACATCTTAAATGAAATCAACATTAATGTTATATTTATTTGGTTTTACAAGCTAAAAATATATTTTACGCTACGATAGTTTGTAAATAAATTGATAAACATTTTGGTCTTTGGTTGATATAGTCTTAATACCGTCAATAATGAATTTATTTTGTCATCAATCTAACTACAAGTTAAACTCGATTCAAAACCAGTTCAAATTACGTTTTATAATAATTAGTGTTTTTAATTAATTGACATAATGATCCTATAGGTAGGTACCCACTGTCTACTATTATTTAATGTTTAAAACTAGATGTATTGAATCAATTTATAGCTTTTATTTTTCAATCCTAATTGATACATGAGATTATTATTTAATATTTGATATATATACTTAGTAAAATCTTGGAAACTAATACCCCAATCCCGGAAATAATGTTTATAGAATGTAATGTAATATTTTATCTTTGTTTGGGGTCCTAAAATAAGTCATGCCGATGTGTCTACTCCCCTAAATGCCAGCTATTAACTCGGAAACATTGCTACAATCGTCTCACGGTAGCTTTGGACGTCTCTGAACATTCAATTATCATTAAATAAAGTTTAGTTTTCGTCCACACAGAAAATTTGTTTTGACAATTTTTCATATGAGGCAAATTTATATTCATTTTTATGTAAAAATGTAAAAAAATACATGTGTGGGGGAAGGGAAGAACACAAAACAGTTTTTAAGTTAATTTATAACCGCCAGATAAATACTCAGGTCACCATTAACCAAGTATATTACAAATATTTCTTCGGAAGACGTTAATTTTGCCAAATGTGTCCTGAAGTAATTAATTATTGCGCTTTACTTTAAACATAGCCTAACATATTTTTAAACTTATTTTAATATTATTATTATTATTAGCAGCACGTCTTACTACCCGTTCGGGTTATACACACTTACGCTAATGTGTAATGGTGGGGTGATTGTGAGATGAAATGGAGGACCTACAGTTTAACGTGGAATCCGAACCACGGTGGAGGCCTGGCACTCCCCACATTCACAAGATGTCTTGTCAGAGGTGAAGGAAGGGTTTGATAATCAGATAAATCTGTGGCGGGACCGAGGATTGAACCCCGGCCGCCAGCATATAAGTTTGCCACCTTACCCCCCTAGACCACCAGGTCACCCTTATTTTAATAAACTTTTAGTTAATTTAACATTAAATGAAGTGACATATTTCGTAAATGTGTATTGATTAAATGTTTAGTTAAAGTTATAGCCACATTATTTAATCAAATTTAAGATATTTCTGTTTTTATACCTTTCGACTATTTGTGTGTTTTAGTGAGAAATATTGTAGTTACGTCGAATATTCCTGAGCGTAGAAAGTAGAGCTAGACTTAATTAAGTTGTAAAGAGAGCTTGGTAGAGACCGTGGGGGTGTTAGCGTCACAGACAGAAACAAACAAGTCCGGATATTAACCAGAGGAAGGATACAAGTTAAGAGCTTAACACGAGTACCACTGCGCAAATATATTGTTCATTAAAAACTACAACTTTCATTTTGGATACAAACATAAATGTACCGAGCAGAATAAATAAGACAAAAACTAGAGTTATTACGTCTTTCAATGAATGAATTAAGAAAACTTTGGTGAGATTAAGATTTAATTTTAGAATATATTTATTTTTGTTCGATGTATCTTGAACGCGACAAGAGTAAAATATATTTTTTCTTATTTAAAATGTTTTAAAAGTATAAAATATAAAACTGAAAAGTTTATTTAATTTCTAATATTAAATATTGTATTAAATATGTATATATTTTTTTATCACAAAAAATCATTTAAAATTAATTCCATCTTATAAAGTTTAATATGATTGATATAAGTGTTAAAAAAAATCCTAAACACACGTTTTTTTTTTAGAAACTCATTGGCTGAAAGCGTAATGAATTTTAGTTGAATTCTTGTCTAAGAGAGAAGTAAGGTCCCCGGCTAGTAATGGACACGTGGTGTACTCACGTGGTGTCTAGAAGCTCCTCAGCAAACAAGTGAGAAGCCCGTGTGTGTCTTGCGTACGTGCGTGCGTGCGTGTGTGTGGACCGACGGACGTCCCGACCCAGGCTTATATACAGCGTCACGGCGCCCTGAAGCTCCTCCTATTGGCTCCGCCCAACATACTCTCGCCACCAATCACGAGGCGGCGTCTTTTACAACTCGCGTGTTTCGATTTTCATGCACAAGGGCAAATAAAATAATAATAATAATAATAATAATAATAATAATGAGAGTGTGAGAATGAGGATTGTTTGGTTTGGACGAGTGTTACGACGTATTCGCGGGGGTGAAGATATTAACAGAGGGGAAGGGGGGAGGGTTTTATTGGTAGGACTTAAGTGTCCTGGCTATCAACGACACAAATATATCATCTAAAGGAGCCGGAGATTTATACTTTGTAAGAAATGCGTCACGGAGCTCAGCCTT
The DNA here is from genome assembly GCA_901482245.1 of Timema douglasi. Classification (NCBI taxonomy): domain Eukaryota; kingdom Metazoa; phylum Arthropoda; class Insecta; order Phasmatodea; family Timematidae; genus Timema; species Timema douglasi. The sequence goes on from CABEEJ010002894.1 coordinate 50,149, forward strand.
TCATATCAGAATTCAACTTGCTAACCCTCCTCTTTGATGGAGGGCAGTAAATTAGAATAATACACACAATTTAATTTTACATATTTCAATTTCCTTGTGAATGGCAATATTGGTAGTACGTAGTTGGTCTAATGCGCTACTCTCGCGGTATACTAGACTGCCGATGACCGGAAGATCGAGGTTCAAATCTCGGCTGGATGTCCTGACGGTGGTTTTCCACCCTCTCTCCAATCCCTAAATATATCCTTACCAATCCTTAAAACCATTAGCGTAATCAGTATCGTGAGTGTTATAGTCCGAACGGGTAGTAAGACGCAGTGCTATAAAAAATGCTTCTGTACGATACTCCCAATTTTGAGGCTTGTTCAACGTCGGGTTTCCAAAATATGATCATGTTTATTATATATTTAAATTTTATTTATTCCCTTTTTTTTCTACAATGATTTTCACGGATTAATCTTTGAACGATTTTACAGTGCGTTGGCGTAGAACCCAGGATAATAACTTCAGGAGGGGGGGGGGGAGGTCAGAAAATGTGGGACAATTTTACTTTATTATTTACTAAAACTAGTGAAAATAAAACTCACTTCTTTAAAAAACGGATTAAAATTGATATTTTAAAGGGGAAGTACTTTTCAAACAACATTCAATTCTCCTCCCAAAAAGTTGAGATTTGATTTATTTTAATTATTAATAAGCCTGCTATGATTATGTTCTACCGAAGATAGATTAGTTTTTTCCCCTATATGATGAATCTTGCTTGACATTTTTATGCCCTCAACCTCCAAAAAATGGATTTAAAAAAATGTATGTCAATGCCGAAACAGTTTGATAGATTTTATTTAAATTTAATATTTATACTATTTTTACCCTTGTCATTAAATTAAGTGTAGTCTTACTATTAAGTGTTCATTGATAATTCAAAATTGGAAAAACGGCTCCAAATAATTTGTATAGAAAAGTTGGCATAATTGTTAAAGTGTTCGACATGACAAAACAAAACGTTTTCTTGTCTTTAGGGGACAATTCGTTTAAGGGTAGTTTAATAATATTATTATTATTATTATTAGAACGTGGTCTTACTACCCGTTCAGGTTGTACGCACTTACGCTAATTTGTAATGGTAGGGTGATTGTGAGATGAAATGGAGGACCTACAGTTTAACGTGTGATCCGAACCACGGTGGAGGCCTGGCATTCCCCACATTCACAATATGTCTTGTCAGAGGTGAAGGAAGGGTTTGGTAATCAGATAAATCTGTGCTGGGACCAAGGATTGAACCCTGGACCCCCAGTAGAGAAGTCTGACACCTTATCCCTAGACCACCAGGTCACTGGTAGTTTAATAAGCACTAGTTGTTTTATCATTAGATATATTTTAAAAATTGCTCTAATAATTTGGTTTAAAATGGGTATCTGGTAAGTTTGTAACAATATACATAATTGTAAATATTTATTATTCTTAAGAATTTAATGTAATAGTAGTTTACTGATCATTAATTTATCCAAATGTGAATTATTTTTTTGAAAATATATAGCTCAAACGGTCTTGTTCAAAATTGGTATTTGGGAACTACTTTATATGTTAAATAATCAAGCATGTTATTTTTTTTAAATAAAGACATTTAAAGCTCGATTTACTTTGACGAATTTGGTAAAATGTGAAAAACCTCTAAAATGGCCTTAAGATATCGTTCAAAATGAGTACCGGTATATTTATAAAATAAATTCATAATAATCAAGATTATATTTTTACTTTTACAAATATAAATTATTTGAGTAAATTATTTTAAAGCATTTGAAACCTTATAAAATTTGTCTAAACAATTCTTTATTTGAAGAGTGTTTATTATGTTAAACAAGATTATATTATATTGGTTTTTCTGAGCAAAATTTACTCAAGGGAAGTTTATTGAAAACTCTTTTCAACATTTCAATCTCCAATTCACTTTGTGAGAAATTTGTACGAATGCGTCCTACCGTTTATTTGAAACCATCCGCCCAAGTGCGCATTTTTACAGCAATAGTTTGTCTCTCAATCAATATTTGTAAATGTTTATATGTCACGTCATCTGTGAACACAGACACACTAGCACCAGTGGGTGCTCGGAAAATGTGTCGAACTCGTATAATATGGTTTCCCTGTAGCGGAGAGTTCGTGGTTTAAATCCCAGGTGTGTTCCGTAGCCAGCTCAATATTTCAGGGGGAGGGTTTCGGGGCATATACCCCTCATCGGCCATAGGCATCAGATGATTTGCGAATATTAAATTCCTCTAGAAGCTATCTGGAACTAATATTTTATGTTAATAAAGCGTATTAATTAAATACAATGAGTCCTTTACTTATGATAAAAGTAGCAGCAGAACAGGGAATTGAGTTTCAGGAGGGGGTGGGGGGGTTCCCCCTAAAAATAATAATGTTTGCCCCCTGTAGATTTATTTAACTCCTTTATTATTTTAGAATATGATATGATAGAAAATAAATCCAAATACATATTAAATCTAAAGATATTTAATTAATATTTTAAAAGGCAGATGAGGGCCGCTTTATTATTATTATTATTATTATTATCATTATTAGCACCACGTCTTACTACCCGTTTGAGTTATACGCACTTACGTTAATGTGTAATGGTAGGGTGGTTGTGATATGAAATGGAGGACCTACGGTTTAACGTGGGATCCGAACCACGGTGGAGGCCTGGCATTCCCCACATTCACAAGTTGTCTTGTCAGAGGTGAAGGAAGGGTTTGGCAGTCAGATAGATCTGTGCCGGGACCTGGGATTGAACCCCGGCCGCCAGCACAGAAGTCTGACACCTTACCCCCTAGACCGCCAGGTCACCCAAGGACTACTAAGAATAGCAAAGTAATCGTGCGCGCGCATCGAAATGAAAGCACAAATGGCATTATTATAGCAATTACACTGACCAACTCATGTCTTAAATATATTATTTGTGACTGAACTTAACCTACCTTTCAAATATAGTCTAACCTAGGGAATTGTTATCAAAATATCTGGTGTAAAGAATAGTTTGGTTGTGATATCATCTGCTCTAGAAAATGTTGTTTCGGAGAGTTTAATTGGACGTTGTTTACAAATTCTTCATTAGCTGGCACGGTCACGTGGTTACGGATACTGACTGTGTACACAATATTTCCGTTTCTAAGGACCATAACGATGCAGAACCCACGAACTCTTGATATGGGGCTCTTAACATTATTTAATGGAATACATGTTTGTTGTAAAAATAACACTCTATTAATAAAAAAAAAATATTTTTCTAATTAGAACTAAATGTGTTGGTTTTTATTTTAATGACATTAATAGATAACCGTTGGTTATAAATATAAGAGGGTTCTTTTAAAAACTAATCATTACTTTGATCATATTTGGACATTAATATTGCTTAGCGTGGTGAAATATGCAGACAGCTTCATAATAAAGATATAATTATTATAATATTATTTGCCATGTACACTATCAATGAAATTGCTATTTATGTGCTTTAAGTTTGTAAAAGCTAACACAGCAACAACGATGCTGTTTAAATTATATGTATATTATTTAATCGACGTAATTACGCATACATTGCAGGTAATTTTCCCTTTCCGTCCCGTTGATTAGGTTGGGTGAGGATAAAATAAACGTTAACGTGTTGGCACGACTGGGCAATTCTTCTGGTGTTGGGATATGAAGATTAATCGCTACAAGGAGGTCAATATTTCAGTCTCTTGTCTTGGGGATGGCCAGAAACTTCACAGCCACAAAATATGGCCAACATTAAACACACTTCTAAAATAATGCTGGAAAAAGAACCAAATTGGATTGGGGGG
>CABEEJ010002894.1:54057-80254 GCA_901482245.1 Timema douglasi
GGGGGGGGGAGAGAGAAGAAAAATTCATGTTCAGAAATAAGAAATCCTATAGAATGAAAACTAAATTGAATGATAATTTTAATCTTCATGACTTTAAGAATTAATAATAAACTACTGTACTCGTATTAATCTCTTACTATGAAGGAGATTTAGTGTGAATGTTCGTGGATGTATCATTAGGAAGTTCTCTCGATTGAATTGGTTGGTTACGACTAGGAGTTATCGACCAAGCGTTTCTGACTAATATGTAGGAGAATAACTACTTTTGAGTTGATGACCTGGTTGTCTAGGGGTAAGGTGTCAGACTTCTGTGCTGGCGGCCGGGGTTCAATCCTCGGTCCCGGCACAGATTTATCTGATTACCAAACCTTTCCTTCACCTCTGACAATACATCTTGTGAATGTGTGGAATGCCAGGTCTCCACCGTGGTTCGGATTCCATGTTAAACTGTAGGTCCTTCATTTCATCTCATCTCACAATCACCCTACCACTACACATTAGCGTAAGTGCGTATAACCCGAACGGGTAGTAAGACGCGGAGCTAATAATAATCATAATAATAATACTTTTGAGTTGTGATTCATAAACAAATATGTCAATCAAGCTATATGTGATATACAAGGTCGTAAGCTAATCTTTATAAAAAAAACAGGCGCCGTGGTGTAGTGGTCAATGCACCTGACTACGATTCCAGGGGTCCTGGATTCGAATACTGGATGGTACCATGAGTATCCTTAACTTAAGAGGAATAATCCCAATGCTCACCAGGGTTAAGATAATTAGGCATAAGCTAGGTTAAGACTAACACCGGCTCCACTTCTACATAATCACAATCATTACATAATATAATTGCAGGTACTACGTGTAGACAACCCCGATGGTGTAGCCTGGGAAACGTTCTGTGTAGAGTGGCTAATAGTCTAATACACATAAGCATAAGGGAACCGAACCTTGATGTCATGTCCGTCTCAGTTATATGTGTCATACGATAGAAAACAAACCTATATTTATTACGAACCTCAAGAATATGCCCTTATTATTTTATTCCAAGCGAGACTTTTATTTTGACTAGGCCACGGACTAAGAAAATAGTAGATACACAGCCTTGGGGGAGTTAAGCTGCACTTATTGGGGCAGGTTGAGTCCTTAGACACTGGGGACCGCCAGCTGCAGTCCTCAGTGAGAGCAGCGCTTCCAAGCGAGATCTTTTTGAACAACTCACTTTCAAACAACTCACTTTCAAACTGTTTTGTTGTTAAGGCTTGGAGAGCGCGTCACCAATGGTGGCGGTCGTAACACAATACCCCACCCCTAACCCAACCCCGTTCAGTGAATAAATATTTCAGACAATTGAGAGGGTCAATGCTAAATATAAAAGCCCGAGAAGTCACGATGTAAGAACATACATTTTGGGGGAAATATAACACTTCACTGAATAATGTGATTACCATGTTTGTGATTTTGTATGTTCCTCTTATATTATTATTATTATTATTATTATTACCGCGTCTTACTACCCTTTCGGGTTGTACGCACTTACGCTAATGTGTAATGGTAGGGTGATTGTGAGATGAAATGGAGGACCTACAGTTTAACGTGGAATCCGAACCACGGTGGAGGCCTGACATTCCTCACATTCACAAGATGTCTCGTCAGAGGTGAAGGAAGGGTTTGGTATTCCTCTTATAACTTTTAAACTCATGAGCTTATTTCAACTACCCACATCGGTGAGCACGCGAACTAAACATAATCATATTAATAAGATCTAGATTGCATGTGATCAGAAGGTTTTAGTTTGAATCCCAGGTGGATGTAATAACGTAAGTATTAAATATTTCCCCACCACTATCTCTTGACACAAATGCGGGTACATTTCCTATAATTCTTACCTTCTTCATCCTAATTCAAGTGGTATTATCAAAGAAATGCAATGTTGACGGGTGGTAAGAAGTCTTGACCAAAACTTCCAACAAACGTGGGCAATCTAACGGACATACATGTGTTCGGTTTTAACCTTTCTTTATCGCACCATTCCGAGGCTTAAAGTGAGCAAAGTTTTCAAATCAGAACAAACACTATTGGATAGGCCAGATTAAATCTTATTTCTTTTCATTAATCAGCAAACGTTTATCAAGAACCTTTCACAAATAATAATAATAATAATAATAATAATAATAATAATAATAATAATGAAGGTGACCTGGTGGTCTAGGGTTAAGGTGTCAGACTTCTGTGATGAGGAACCGGGGTTCAATCCTCGGTCCCGGCACAGATTTATCTGATTACCGAACCCTTCCTTCACCTCTGACAATACATCTTGTGAATGTGAGGAATGCCAGGCCTCCACCGTGGTTCGGATTCCACGTTAAACTGTAGGTCCTCCATTTCATCTCACAATCACCCTACCATTACACATTAGCGTAAGTGCGTATAACCCGAACGGGTAGTAAGACGNCGTGGTTCGGATCTCACGTTAAACTGTAGGTCCTCCATCTCATCTCACAATCACCCTACCATTACACATTAGCGTAAGTATGTATAACCCGAATGGGTAGTAAGACGCGGTGCTAATAATAATAATAATAATAATAATAAATAAAGTTATATTTAATATTGGTTTTAAATATTTCCACGGAAGAATGTACAGGAAACAATAATATAACAGTCAAATGCTCGCGTATGAGAATTTTATTTTTTTATTTTCACAAATGAGTAACTAAGCTACATCATATAATATTTTTCTAACCAATGATTGTTAACAATAATTTTTCCTTAGCATCGCGTCATACTACTTGGCCAGGTTTTTCACATATGACACGCCTCGATGGCGTAATTAGCTAACGCGTTAGTTTAGTGTTGAGCTATAATGCCGAGGACGGGTAGGTCAAGGGTTCTAATCTCACTTGGGTGAACTGGGGGATAGTTTTTTCCTAAATTGTCTTCCACTCTCCCTCCAAGCCAATGCGGGCTCACTACCTCTGTATTAAACCTACCCGATTCCTAACCCACTAACGTAATTAGTACTTAAGCGAGACCGAACGGGTAGTAAGACGTGGTGCTAAATAAATACATAAATAAATATACGCATTGTAATAATTATGATAATGGGTTTAGGGATCGTGAATGCTATATTTAGAGGAGGTGAACCCATATTTGCGTGGAGGGAGAGTGAAAAACTATTTTGCAAAAACCACCTCCATTATACCTGACCGAGACTAGAACCTCAATCGCCCCATCAATGGCACTCTAGTCTATGCGAGGGTAGCGCGTTAGACCACGAGACTACCCAAACGGAAGCAAATTACTGTACTAATTACGTTAGTGAGCTAAGTATGAGGAAGGCTGAAATTAGAGGCAGTGTACCCACATTTGCGTGGAATGATAGTGTAAAACCATTTAAGGAAAAATCACCTCCATTATACCGAACAGGGATTTGAAGCCCAATCTCCCAGTCATCGGCAGTCTAGTACATTTCGAGAGTGACACCTTAGACCGTACGGCCACCTAAACAGGGTTCCATCATTTTTATCTAAATAGCTGTTTATCTCTAATCGATATTAAATTATATCATAAGGCATCATGAGGTTTTAGGACTTGAGAACAGTTCTCAACTCGTTGGTTATCAAGCATAGCGTCATCAGACGCCAGTAAAGCGTCATCAGACACAAGTCTGGTGTTAGCTCGATATAAACAGCTGAGATTTCACGAGCGAGAAAACGTAATACTATTATTACTATAATTATTATTAGCATCACGTCTTACTACCCGTTCGAGTTTTACGCACTTACGTTAATGTGTAATGGTAGGGTGACTGTGAGATGAAATGGAGGACCTACAGTTTAACGTGGGATCCGAACCACGGTGGAGGCCTGGAATTCCACACATTCACAAGATGTCTTGTCAGAGGTGAAGGAAGGGTTTGGTAATCAGATAAATCTGTGCCGGGACCGAGGATTGAACCCCGGCAGCCAGCATAGAAGTCTGACACCTTACCCCTAGACCACCAGGTCACCCATAATGTGAAAAAATGTTGAAATATATATATATATATATGTGTGTGTGTGTGTGTGTATTTGAAGATGTTCTCCTGTATTATAAGAAAACTATATTCATATATCAGCGAACATAGAATAATGTAAATATTGCTATGGGAACTAGTGTAAACTTGTTACAACATAAATTCGGATAAGTCGTATAACTCACCAAGCCAGCCCCAGTTGACTCATTCCAGCACGACTACAATCCGACATACACACCGCAGCACTGTCAACGTTGAACTAGCTCGAGGTAGTGATGGGCAGAATCTATTCATTCGATTATTCTGAATAATCGATTCATTCGATTCTTTAAAAATCATTCGAATGAAAACATAGGTGACTTGACGCGAGCTGACCGATTCATTCTCTTACCTCACCCTTGCCAGAAGTGCTAAGGAAAATAGACCTTATGATTATGAATGTTTCCAGGTTTTCTCAATACAGGTCTTCATTTCTATTAGGTTCATTTTCAATAAATATTCCCCAGTGCTACACAATAATCGACCTTACACATTCGAATGATTCTAAGGCTAATTTAATACAAATTTCAAGTGGTTGTACATTTTACAATCGATTAACAGCCAAAAATAATTCGAATGAAAATTACAAAATGATTCGATTATTTTGCTACATTACTACGTGGATTGTTCTTTTTCATTTCACTTAAAATTTTACCTTCCTAACTAACTAATTGCATATAGCACGGATGGTTTGAGAGATAATTTTTTTAAATGTTGACTTAAATTGATTAAGTAGATAAGTATATACGTTTTATGTATTTAATAAAACGTTTCCCGGCCTTAATATTCAGATCGTATTATAATTTTATTCACTGAAATAATTTTACGATTGTAAGATTATCTATTCTTGTTATGTTTAGGAAATATTAAAGGGTAAATTATTTCGAGTGTTTTAAACACAAAGGGAAACGTATGTTCCTTATTTAATTATTAATCGTACGCAGAAGTATTTATATTAATTGCGAGCTACTTATTTGAGAAATTCGTTCACTCATTCACTGTATATTATTTTGTCGTGGCTGTACTTTGGTCTTTGACACCGTCACAAGGAACTGAATGCAGTAATAGAGAAGTGTTGATAAGCTGCAAACGCAAAGGAATGCGTGTTGGGAGATCCGACAGCAGAGTGAAGAAAATAGTAGCACAAAGCAAAACGAGCAACTAGTAACTACTTTTAGAAGTAGTAAATATCCGATTATTACCGACTCTTTACTACTTCTCAAAATCATTCGAATGATTCATTCGATTATTTTTCAAAGAATCGAATGATTATTCGATTCTTAAAATCATTCGATTATGCCCGTCACTAATATCGAGGTCTGAGGTTCGCTGCCAGCCGTGTTGGTTGAACCGCTCCCAAAAACAAATGAGCAGCGTTGCGCGTTGGCGGGCGTATTCAGAATTTCTACGAACTGTGATTGTGTATAGATATAAATGCGTGTAGACGAGTAGAGACTGTTCTGGAACCCTTACCCCTTTCCTCTCCGTCGCTCTCCGCGCCTCGAGAACACGTGATTTCCTTAGGATATATAACGGTTGGAGTCCAGAAGTGATCACGCATTACACTCTGGGCTTTCAAGGTGAGAGGCCTGACTATTAAGTAGGCTCGACATGTTTCTCAAAATTCTCTTTGGCGCTAAATATTTATTATTCTAAATTTACTGTTCAGGACTTAAATATATTTTTGATTATTATTATTATTTCTTTTACGTTTTTGCCTTTAAGGCTATGGGATATTTGGATACCATGGGCGACCAGTCTGTAGCTGTGCTCCTTCCAGGGGTGTTTTGGGAAGACCTTTTGACCTGATCTTGAATTTATTATATCCGCTTCACGGAAAGTTTCATGGCCTACTTCAGCTAGTAGAGAGACAGTAACAAAATGTTCTGTATTATTTTCTGTTGTCATGAACTATTTGTTGTCAAAAAAGGATTGGGATAGTTTAATATTGGTCGGAAACTTACGTTTTGATGTTAGTTAAATGTGAGGCCGCGAGCCGGCATGGATAATATTTCTAATGTGGGACATTTTGTTTGTTATTAAATTTGATATAGTTTAATATTGTTTTATCACTTATATTTATATGTTAGTTAAAGAAGGGACCACGCGCCACCAAGTAAATATTTCTCTGGTAGACATTCTACTTGTTATTATATATATTCAGATTATTTATTATTGTTAGATATTTAGAGCTATATATATATATATATATAAATATAATGAAAGATTTCATTATATATATATAAATATAATGAAATATTTCATACCGATGCTTAGGTTAGTTAGGGTTTGTCAGATGACAACTTGTGATCCCATTCTCACCTTAGGTTTAATACTAGGGCACAAGCCCGTTCTTAGCTCTTAACTTTCGATTATGAGAGGTGTAGTTAATGTTAACTTCGAGGAGACCTGGCGGTCTAGGAGGTGAGGTGTCAGACTTCTACGCTGGCGGCCGGGGTTCAATCCTAGGTCCGGCACAGATTTATCTGATTACCAAACCCTTCCTTCACCTCTGACAAGACATCTTGTGAATGTGGGGAATGCCAGGCCTCCACCGTGGTTCGGATTCCACGTTAAACTGTAGGTCCTCCATTTCATCTCACAATCACCCTACCATTACACATTAGCGTGTGTATAACCCAAACGGGTAGTAAGACGTGGTGTTAGTAATAATAATAATAATAATAATATTAACTTGGAGGCCAATTCTTAGTGTATTATCGTTGTTCGCTGATTACGCCATTTTTGGCGCTTAAATTAGGCGCCACCTATTGTTGCTGTTTACATGCCCGTCTGACCTTGGTGGTCACCTATGGGGCTGCCGGCCCATTTGACTTGTTTACTTGCTCAGCACCTAACGCCGGTATGTTCCACTTCCTCATTGAGGTGTGTTTTGATTGTTTTAATTATAATTATAGCTCTCTTGTCTCTAGCTCTGTTTGTTATTTGTGTGGGACGATGAAAGAGGTAGGTTACACTAGAAAGTGGTAGAACATCTTTTCCATCTTAGATAAAACTGTAAGACAGTTTATAACTAATTTTATAGTATCTTCTTCAACACTGTGATGTGTCGAGAGTACAGCTCTAGTAGTGATATAGCAACACTGTGATGTGTTGACAGTACAGCTCTATTAGTGATATAGTAACACTGTGATGGGTTGAGAATACAGCTCTATTAGTGATATAGCAACATTGTGATGTGTTGAGAGTACAGCTCTATTAGTGATATAGCAACACTGTGATGTGTTGAGAGTACAGCTCTATTAGTGATATAGTAACACTGTGATGTGTTGAGAATACAGCTATATTAGTGATACTAGTAACACTGTGATGTGTCTGGAGTACAGCTCTATTAGTGATATAGTAACACTGTGATGTGTTGAGAATACAGCTCTATTAGTGATACTAGTAACACTGTAATGTGTCTGGAGTACAGCTCTATTAGTGATATAGTAACACTGTGATGTGTTGAGAATACAGCTCTATTAGTGATATAGCAACATTGTGATGTGTCTGTAGTACAGCTCTATTAGTGATATAGCAACACTGTGATGTGTTGACAGTACAGCTCTATTAGTGATATAGTAACACTGTAATGTGTCTGGAGTACAGCTCTATTAGTGATATAGCAACACTGTGATGTGTCTGGAGTACAACTCCGTCGCCTGGACAGTTTGAACGGATGCTGCGATAATAATCATTGGACTCGATTGCGATATAAGGTTTGAGACACAAGATGTTGATTTAATGTTTTACTGGGTGTGACGTTCAACATTGAACGGCGAGTTGGAAGTTCACTAGGGGGAAAAAGGGGTGGGGTTCGGGGATGGGGGGGTTGTTTAAATAACCTATGAGACGACATCCCATCAATAGTGCAGAAAGCTAAAGGAAGCTCGCGAGACTTTTTAAGTGGCTAAGATTCCACTCCGCGAAATTCGATCCCTCCCAGAACACTAACCTTTCAATTAATTTAGTTCTGGCGGAGGAGCGCCCAAGCTACTCATGGGATACCTGCTCTAATGGAAGGCTTCATGATAGGCTTTTAAAAAGTTTCATTTTTTACATTAGGTGAAATAATATCTTGGTTATGTGGCACTTCTTTGTGGTGTCAAATTGACAAATAAGATGTATTTTCAACATACTTATTTTGACTTAAATATTCTTATCAAGCGATAATCGAGTCAATATAACGTAGCGAAAAATTACAAACTGCACGTGGATCTTGAAGTCAGGACCCTTGACTTTGCGTGAAAATACTCTACCACTGAGCCATCCTGGTCCGTTGCTCATTGAGGAAACCCCTTTAATTTTAGGTTTTCACCAACTTGCATAATAATAATAATAATAATAATAATTATTATTATTATTAGCACTGCGTCTTACTAACCGTTCAGGTTACACGCACTTACGCTAATGTGTAATGGTAGGGTGATTGTGAGACGAAATGGAGGACCTACAGTTTAACGTGGGATTCGAACCACGGTGGAGGCCTGGCATTCCACACATTCACAAGATGTCTTGTCAGAGGTGAAGGAAGGGTTTGGCAATCAGATAAATCTGTGCTGGGACCGAGGATTGAACCCCGGCCGCCTGCACAGAAGTCTGACACTTTACCCCTAGACCGCCAGGTCACCTTGCATACTTATTGTTCTCTATTTATATAGTCCTTGTGTTTGTTTACAACACTTGTTTAAGATATACACATGATAAATTAAGACAATATTATTTGTCTCTTTATTATAATACAGGTACAGTAGCCCCGTGGTTTCTTTGGTGCTGACTGACAGCTCACAACTGACTTCTGACAGTTAACATTTAGGTATATATCTAAATTATGACTCTCAGAAGTGGCAGCTGCTAAACACACATGTTTTTGCAGTTCATATGGTTCGGTGTAGGGATACATAATTTGGTATAGTAACTGTTCAAAGCTTTTAGCTGTCAGCTGTGAGCTGTCAGTCAGCACCAAAGAAGCCATGGGGCTACTGTAGTTGTTAACAACCTTAAACCCTGTGTGTTTACAACTGGTATAAAATAAGTAGGTTATATGACAAATACTAAATAATTCAAAAATGAAATTGGCCTGCATTTGATAGAAGAATAAGAGATGGTCTTGTACCATGGGTTTACACTAATGAAACTTTCCTCAACTATAACATGGTTCCATATTTGAAACTATGAGTGAAAAATATAACGGTTTTTAGACATGAACGCTGCATTTGGAAAGAGTCTATCCAACTTTAAAATGATAGAATTAACCAAATATTTTCGAGTCGGGTTGTAATAATTAATATTCTATGTTTATAATGTTTGTTGGATTATTGTAATCATTCAAAATAAAAATAAAAATGTTATTTCAGAGATTTAAAGGAAATAGTTAATTCAGACCTAAAGTGATACATTTATAATACTCGCCACAAAAAATAGTTCATGAGGTAGAGCATTTTTTTTAGACATAGAGAGGATGTTTATTCTCCACGATTATTATTTTATGAAAGCCGGACCCATGGTGTAGTGGTGAGTGCACCTAGCTACTAGCCTAGAGGTCCCAGGTTCAATATCTGGCTGGCACCTTTAGTATTATTTCCGAAAAGGGAATTATCACTGCAGTCACCAGGGTTTGGTTGATTAAGCTTGAGTTATGTTTAAGAGTTTCTACTGGTCCCACACCCTCATACTTCCACCATCACCATCACCATCACCATCACCATCACCATCACCATCACTTCTTCTCATCGGGAGATGGAAAGAGCCTCCACGAGAAGGTTGTACGATTAGTACAGTCGTAAGCCTCCTGGACAACGGTACGTCAGTACTGGATAATCTTTCCTCTACTGGGCTACGAGTGATGTAACTCATACACGCCATTATTATTATTATTATTATTATAGGTCGTTGTATCCATAGCGCCAATTCTAGATTTGTCGAATTTGACTTTTATCATAAAAGGAAAGCTAAACTCAGAGAGTTATTTAAGGATGTCCCATATCAATAATTTATCATGTAGAGGTTCTGCCTGTATTATTTAAACTTACAATATTCTGATCTATTTTTTGCATAATGTTACTGCTTACTATTTAGTTATTTGTTTTTAATGTTACTTTTTATTCTTATTATTATTAACTATTTTTTTTATCTCGTAACTATTCATCAGTATATAACATTATTTAGCCATTTTTTGTCTATCATTTTTTCTTGTGTTGATATCTGTATTGTAAGATATGTACGTGTGTAATTTTCAGTGCTGGCCTGTTATAGGTCTTACCACTGTTGGCCAGCACTATAATAAAAGGAAATTGAAATTGAATTGAAATTATTATTTTACGGAAAACCTAATGTCCTTATATTTCCATCAAAGTGACTACTTCTTGAAAATTAAAAAATATTTGTAAACATTTTTAAAAATTTTCAATGTGCTTATGTAGAGTATAATTATTTTACTATCAGTAAGCTAAATTTTATTAATTTGTACCCCAACCAGTGGTCACATGGATGTAATAAGAACCAAAACCGTCTGGTATGGTTTGATGGCGATAGGAGGTCGGGATTTGAATCTCTGTAGGGTTTTTCCCAAATTGTTTTTAATTCTCTCTCCACACAAATGCTAGTGTATTTTATCCTATGAATTCATTGTAAATAAGCGATTAGCTTGGAAGCACGATATGATGAACACAAAACTAAAGGTTAATTTTACAACATTACAATATACGAAAAAAAAAATCAATTTGAAATAGTTCAACTCATCCCTTTACGGTTAAACTAACCATATTTTAAAGATTCAAACATATTTATTTCAATTTTGTGCCCCCATACTAGTTTTATAATTTATTTTATAAATGAATCATGTTTTTGAAGAGTCAGTGAAGGATATTTTGGGTTGACCTTGGGAAATATTTCTAAGATATGATTTAAACTGTTGCCCTACATTCTTTGAAAGACCGATAGGGTAGAATATATATATATATATATATATATATATATATTTACGAGATATTATTGAGTCGGGGTCTTCCTACAAGGAACTGCTAAGCCTTAACTTTATAACAAAGATTTGTGAATGTGGGGAATGCCAGGCCTCCACCGTGGTTCGGATTCCACGTTAAACTGTAGGTCCTTCATTTCATCTCACAACCACCCTACCATTACACATTAGCGTAAGTGCGTATAACCCGAACGGGTAGTAAGACGCGGTGCTAATAATAATAATAATAATAATAATAACAACAAAGATTGAAAAATATAAATAAATAAAACCATGTTGCGTGCATATGAACATTAATAATAACATACATCCGGACTAAGAATTCTATCCTTAGTATTCATCGTTCAGTATATTTCAATTTAAATCTTAATGATTTATTTTATTCAAAATACCGTGCCTACTTTAGCATAAAATATTTGTATTGATATATTTTCTCTGCCATTATTTTAAAAAGTGTAATAATAATAATAATTAATAATAATATTTAGCACCACATCCTACTACCCGTTCGGGTTATACGCTTTAAGTACTAATTACTCTAACGGATTAGGAATTTGTAAGGTTGAATAAGAGCAAGTGAACCCGCATTTGCGTGGAAGGAAGAGTGGAAAACCATTTAGGAAAAACCACCCCCAGTTCACCCGACCGAGACTCTAACCTCGATCTCCCCGTCCTCGACAGTCGAGCAGCTCGACACGACTAACGCGTTATCCAACTGCGCCACCGAGGCGGGTTTTAAAAAGAAATATATATAAATTTTGTAGCTCAAATGATTTAAATGATCAACTTGCCATTTAGATTTCAGGCTAGCATTTGAAAAGTAGACCAACACCCGGATAATTGAGTTTCTGTGATGGAACGAAAACAAATTTCACTTTGTCGGGTTCGGCGTCTCATTGTATTCATTAATAACTTCAAACTAAGAGGGCTAACAAAGTTTTTACTCTTGTTTTTTCGCAAACGTTTTTATATTTATACTGTTTGGTTGAGACGCGGATTATATTTCGGGGCGATGACTTTTTGTTTGACGACAACAGTACCCAAGTTTTCCAATCTCGCAAACTTGCCAGAGATTGTGGATTGTTTAAGAGAGATGGTTCCACAAACCATGGGATGATCTGAAATGTTTTCAAGTTCATACAAACTAGTTAAGAAGACTTATACATTTAAAAACAATATGTATATTTACATTTTAATACAAATCCTTTCCCGCGACGTTTTACCTACTACGATCTCAACATGGGACAGTATCATGTGTGGGCCAAGGGAGTTAACAACTGTGAGTATTAACTATAAGTAGACACTTGTTGTGACTCACATCCCTGGTCACGCCGGTTGGACATCAGACTCGACTATAGAACGTCTCACATTTGAATGGCAGAATAGCAGGTCTAGTGAAGCTAGCAGTTGACAAAACATATCCTCTAGAGCAGGGACTCTCAACCGGTGTGCCGTGGCACTTCAGCTGGGGGTGCATCGAGGGCCAGCCAGGGGTGTCACTAGATCAGTCAGGGTGCCACTAGATCAGTCAGGAGTACCACTAGATCAGTCAGGGTGCCACTAGATCAGTCAGGAGTACCACTAGATCAGTCAGGGTGCCACTAGATCAGTCAGGGTGCCACTAGATCAGTCAGGGTGCCACTATATCAGTCAGGGTGCCACTAAATCAGTCAGGGTGCCACTAAATCAGTCAGGGCTACCACTAGATCAGTCAGGGTGCCACTAGATCAGTCAGGAGTACCACTAGATCAGTCAGGGTGCCACTAGATCAGTCAGGGCTACCACTAGATCAGTCAGGGTGCCACTAGATCAGTCAGGGTGCCACTAGATCAGTCAGGGTGCCACTATATCAGTCAGAGTGCCACTAAATCAGCCATGGGTGCCACTAGATCAGCCATGGGTGCCAATAAGTAGGTCAGGGTGCCACTAGATCAGTCAGGGCTGCCACTAGATCAGCCAGGGGTGCCACTAGAACAGTCAGGGGTGCCATTAGATCAGTCAGGGTGCCACTAGATCAGTCAGGGGTGCCACTAGAACAGCCATGGGTGCCACTAGATCAGTCAGGGCTGCCACTAGATCAGCCAGGGGTGCCACTAGAACAGTCAGGGGTGCCACTAGATCAGTCAGAGGTGCCACTAGAACAGTCAAAGGTGCCACTAGATCAGCCATGGGTACCACTAGATCAGTCAGGGTGCCACTAGATCAGTCAGGGGTGCCACTAGAACAGTCAGGGGTGCCACTAGAACAGTCAGGGGTGCCACTAGATCAGTCAGGTGTGTCGCGAGATTTTTCGGGGGGAAAATATTAAGAAAATATGAGACAGAATATATTAACACAAAATAATGAAAATAAAGAAACGGACGACCCCAGGTATATAGGTACTCGTATATAAAATAAGTATACAAATTACTGATAATAAATCATGAAATAAATTATTTTAAAACAATTCTTCATGGTACGTATATTATTTTACCATTTATTAAAGATGAATGAAAATTTGCATATTAATGAGATGGATGTGCTTGTTTATGTTTACATAAATAAATCTCGGCTGAATATTTTATACTGCAGGAGGTAGCGCGTCTGAAACGTTTCTCAGAGTCGATCGATATTTTTATTTTACAATCGTCAACGCTGAGAAGGTCGCTCGCTGTACATAAATACGTATTACAAAAGACAGATGTATGTTTAATGGCATTTCATACATTTTTGGAAATATGGTCCTGATCCTAAGCCGAAATTTATTTAAATATTATTTTAGGAAACAAAAGTTTTAAACCTATGTCGATTGATAGCTTGACAAAATTTTCTGGAACTTTTAATGGATGATGACTGACCTTTTTTTATTTAAACTAAGTATTATGTATGAACCCAACTTTGTTTTTTGTAAAATCAAAATTTGAAGGGAAGTGTTTCTGAAAATGTGTCTCCAGGTACTTCTGATGATCAATTTTATTCTTGGTGACCTGGTGGTTTAGTGGGTAAGGCGTCAGACTTCTGTGCTGGTGACCAGGGTACAATCCTAGGTCCCGGCACAGATTTATCTGAATACCAAACCCTTCCTTCACCTCTGACAAGACATCTTGTGAATGTGGGGAATGCCAGGTCTCCACCGTGGTTCGGATCCCACGTTAAACTGTAGGTCCTCCATTTCATCTCACAATCACCCTACCATTACACATTAGTGTAAGTGTGTATAACCCGAACGGGTAGTAAGACGCGGTGCTAATAATAATAATAATAATAATAATAATAATAATAATAATTTAACTCTTGCAATTAAATCATCGGGAAGGTTATTTTCAATTAAAAGATCATCCGTAGCTGTAAACATTTTTAAATAACCATTTTCCACCCTATTCTTCCTTTCATGTCTTAACTTTTGTATTAAAACTTTCAATTTTTTCTTTTATCATAAATACGTTACAATTTGTTGTTGTGCTGAGAACCAAGGCTGCAGTCAAGTCGCGGCCGAGTGCTACCAAAAACTCCTAAGAGTTCATTACGCGTTTGATTTTGTATTCATTTTTGGTCTTTTCGTGTTCAAAAACCTTTAACTTTCGCCAAAATTGTCGTGACCCCCAGATTCAGCTACGCGGCCCCGGATGGGGTCGTGACCTACAGTTTAAGAAGGCCAGTTTTAAACATCAATTACAAGTCTCACATTATTAGTAATTATTGTTACCCTACTGATGACTAAATATAATAGATTTTTAATGATCTCACCTTGTAGTTAGTTATTGTGCTAGTTTATTGATTTACAAAGCTATTGCTCTATGACTACTGTAATTATGTATGTTGAGTTTTTTTTTATTTATTTCAATTAACTCAGTAAGGGATTACTCAGAAAAAAATTTGTATTTTAAATAATTACAAAATTAAAACACCGTTAATTGTTTAATATGATACTATGATATATTCTACTTTGAATGAAAAAGGTTAAAAACTAAACTTATACAAACATTCTTACAAGGCTGCCACAAGATACTAATCCACTTCACAAGGCTGCCACAAGATACTAATCGACTTCACAAGGCTGCCACAAGATACTAATCCGCTTCACAAGGCTGCCACAAGATACTAATCCACTTCACAAGGCTGCCACAATATACTAATCGACTTCACAAGGCTGCCACAAGATACTAATCCGCTTCACAAGGCTGCCACAAGATACTAATCCCCTTCACAAGGCTGACCACAAGATACTAATCCCCTTCACAAGGCTGCCACAAGATACTAATCCCCTTCACAAGGGTGCCACAAGATACTAATCCACTTCACTCTTCCTCCACGCAAATGCGGGTTCCCTTGCTCTATATTCAATCTTTTCAATTCCTAACCTATTATTGTAATTAGTACTTAAGCGTACAGCCCAAACGGGTAGTAAGAAGTTTTAGCAAAATCAAATCCCTTTTCAAAGACATGAATTTAAAATTATATTATTTTTTTCTTATAGCTCAGGAATTATTGGTTTTATAAAAATATATTTCAAATAAATATTTATATATTTAATAGAACTACATTTTTATAATGATAAGTTATCTCGTATCTCCAATAGTTGTGGAAAAATGATGAAAATCGGAACATTTCCCACATGTAAAGTACCCCCAAAGTAATTTACAGATTATTTGTAGTGATAAACAGTGTCGAGATATAAAATTTAATCAAAATCATTAGAAAGAATGTCGAGAAAATCGATTTTATTTCTCTTTTTTTGCCTTTCAGTATGCTATCCTCCTTAATTTGAGGTTTTGACGTATAATTAAAGAAAAACCTCAAAGAGGTATTATGAAAACCCCAGATACCAAGTTTGAACCCAATCGGTAAAATAGTTTCGCCTCTAACCCGAGGTACAGACAGACAGACAGACAGCTATTCGTCCATTCCATTCGTATTCCATGTAGCCGGTCCTTAAGCTAGTTCGAAACCTCAACCAGAGTATATCTGTCAGTGTTTTGAGAGAGGGAGGGGTCTTACAACAACAACAACAACAACAACAAACAACAGCAATCCAGCTCAGATGGTCCAACAACAGGTGCAATCAACTCCAGGGCGAATTGAGACGCGGAGCATTTTGATACCGTGGGTATGCAAATGTTTTGTGGATAAATAAACAGCTTTTTACTAAATTGAAACTGAACCAATTCTGCTTTTAATTAGAATGTAAAATATCTGCACAAAATACATTCTATTATAAATTAAGGTGACCTGGTGGTCTAGGGGTAAGGTGTCGGACTTCTATGCTGGCGGCCGGGGTTCAATCCTCGATCCCGACAAAGATTTATCTGATTACCAAACCCTTCGTTCACCTCTGACAAGACATCTTGTTAATGTGGGGAATGACAGGCCTCCACCGTGGTTCGGATTTCACGTTAAACTGTAGGTCCTCCATTTCAACTCACAATCCCCCTACCATTACGCATTAGTGTAAGTGCGTATAACCCTAACGGGTAGTAAGACGCGGTGCTAATAATAATATTATAAATTATAAACAGTGTGATGGCCTTACACCGAGTCACATTGGTGGGCACGTCGGCTAATGCGTTAGACTCGTCTGGTCTAATTTGTCACGGAGGGGAAGGCCATAGCTCGAATCCTGGTTTGTCACCCTCTCATAATTAGAATTCTGGTACATCTAATGTAAATTATAACTTCATCATCGCTTCTCCCATCAGTGAAGAAGTGAGGGCTGTCCCGGATTGGAGGCTTGAAATATCTACAACCCAAATTACAAACATTAAAGGCCAAATTTTTGAAGATGTGTAACATTATCCAGGAAAAAAATATTATCAAAATAATCGTAATAAAAACACACTTCAGATATATATTTTAAACAAAAATAAAATGTTCAAAAATAAGTTAATATTATTCTTATTAGGAACGCGTCTTACTACCCGTTCGGGTTATACGCACTTACGCTAATGTGTAGTGGTAGGGTGATTGTGAGATGAAATGAAGGACCTACAGTTTAACGTGGAATCCGAACCACGGTGGAGGCCTGGAATTCCTCACATTTACAAGATGTCTTGTCAGAGGTGAAGGAAGGGTTTGGTAACCAGATAAATTTTTGCCGGGACCAAGGATTGAACCCCGGCCGCCAGCATAGAAGTCTGACACCTTACCCCTAGACCGCCAGTTGACCAAAGTCAATAGTAAACTAGCCTCAAATTAAATTAGAATACCACATTAATAATATTACTCAATCCAGTAGAACTTTGTTATGTTTAAAAAAAAAAAACACATGCATCGGTGAACACGTGGGCTAAGCGTCAAGCTCATATAGTTTTGTTTTACGATGATGGGAAGGTTGATGTTTGAATTCCGGCTTTTTTTTTAAAAGAAGGCCGTGTTTTTCATAATTGTTTCTTAAGCTCTTGCCAAGCAAATGTAGGTACATTTCCTCTAAATTCTACCTATTCTATTTATACCGAAACGTGGATAACCCGGACGGGTGTTGATGTAAACAACCTTCAGAAAACATCCGTTTCCGATTAGCCGTGGCTGTGTAATTTACTCCGTTTGACTTGAGTGGTTTCTGTCAGCGGCGGTCCTCTGCCCCACTTGACTGCAGATTCTCCCGCTACCACGTGATCTGTTCCCCCGACCCCCTCGACCTTCTCCTATCCTGCTATCCAATTAACAACAGAGGGATGGAAATTAATACAAACACACAACTGGTCACACTGATGGGAAATACAGACTCCCGGAATGCCAAAATGATAACATTCAGAATATTTAAAAAAATACACGCGAAATATCTAGAATGCATTTATTTTGTTAGATAATGTAAATTATGTTGGCAGCCCTGAGGGACTGGACGGGAATTTAGTAGACAAAAGGGGACGGACGTTAAGCTGATATGATTAGTAAATACTCTACCTAAATAAATTTACAATTAAAAAAAAAAATCTGATAAGAAAACATACATAAATTTAAAAAAGTTAAAATATATTTTTTAAATTATTTCCCCAAAAAAAACATTAAGCAATAACTCAATGTGACCAAACCTATTTTAAAAACGAGTTTTTTTTAAACGATTTCAAACAAGATTACTATTATTTAGTAGTTAGTACGTTGAACATAAAGATTAGTTACATTATTATTATTAGCACCGCGTCTTACTACCCGTTCGGGTTATACGCACTTACGCTAATGTGTAATGGTAGGGTGATTGTGAGATGAAATGGAGGACCTACAGTTTAACGTGGAATCCGAACCACGGTGGAGGCCTGGCATTCCCCACATTCACAAGATGTCTTGTCAGAGGTGAAGGAAGGGTTTGGTAATCAGATAAATCTGTGCTGGGACCGAGGATTGAACTCCGGCCGCCAGCACAGAGGTCTGACACCTTACCCCCTAGACCGCCAGGTCACCGATCATATTATATTAGTACAGATATATTAAAAGTAGAGAAAATCAACCTAAAATACAGAACATATTAATATTATACTAACGACAGAACAGCAAATCTGGTGCATTGTACCTTAGTATTTATATCGATAAATAAAATAAAACTGAAGTTGTTACATTGCAATGGTAAAAAACACGTATAGAGATATAAAATACCTAAATTAAAATGTGTCTTGTGATTTTAAATATCCACAGTGCAACAAATAAGTAGTAGTAGTAGTTTTATATAAATCCGTTTCAAAAATAATAAAGAGTAAGACATTGTGTACTAAATATTAAATTAAGAAATAAATGGGTACGGAGCTCAACACGGACTTTCTCGCTCTATTGTTTAAAAATGGGAGTTTCTACTAAAAACTCGTAAAATATGTGAATCAAAATAATATACACTAGCAAACCCAAGGAAAAATTGCACTATCCTTATGTAAAACATTTTTTGAATCGTGGTTTTAAATTTTATAATTTTATGTTTTAAAGAATTAATGTCCTCAATTGTATGTTTGGACCGATAAAAAAAAAGATCAATATCGGGGTCCACAAGGGTCAACACTTCGTATTAAAATTTCGACTTCAGGTTAAAATTTTCGACATTTTATTAGGTTTTGAACATCCTTATCATCGTATTTATATTAAATTCCTCATTTATAAATTTTGACCAATAAAAAATGTAAATATTGATTAGTGAGTCTAAAATGAAGGTGTAATCATTTAAATACATCCATCGCGTGCAACATCAAAAGTCTTGCATCATTTCATAAGAATAGTTATCACATATAATCAGATCACATAACCGTGTGATAAGTGTGTGGTAAGGAGTACACGTGTCGTCATCATCATCATCATCATCATCATAACCATAAAGTGAGTATCTTGTAGAGTGATAGTATCTATTATATTCTCCATGGATAGTCGGCTTAGTAGCTCACACTTAACTTGGCTATATCCCCTACATTGAGCTACAGAATACGGACAAAGGGTCCGATGTCTCTAGTCATTGAGTTATTGATATTAACGTGAATGTATTGTATTTTACTGTACTGACTGTATACTATTGTATCACATTCACCAAGTACAGTGAAATATACCTTTCTAAACAGCGGGCTTCTTCTTTATAACGAACAGTTTACGTTTCCCAGGTAAAATAACATTGGCTCTTACGGGCGAAACAAATCTCTGAATAATGGAAACAGACACTTATAAAAACGCATATTTATGTATAGCAATATCTAAACAGCGGACAAAAATTGGAATGAAAATAGGTCAATTTTTAGTATTTTGACTGTAGGAATATCAGGAATTCCATTGTTTCTCGCGAAATGTGAGCATTTCTGCTTTATCCCTCTAGAGAGAGTTTCTAGAATAGCCTACGTAGTAACGACTACGGTATTTCAAGGTCTTAACCTTCCACCTCTTCCGGGGGATGTTTCATCAAATAGTCGGTGCTCGTGCCTACTGCCTAAATTTTACATTTTATTTGCGTGTTATTCTGTGTATTATATTATCTGTACACTAAGCTACGTACAATATTTATTATTATTATTATTATTATTATCACCGCGTCTTACAACCAGTTCGGGTTATACGCACTTACACTAATGTGTAATGGTAGGGTGATTGTGAGATGAAATGGAGGACCTACAGTTTAACGTGGAAATCCGAACCACGGTGGAGACCTGGCATTACCCACAATCACATGATGTCTTGTCAGAGGTGAAGGAAGGGTTTGGTAATCAGATAAATCTTTGCCGGTACCGAGGATACAAAATGTATTCATTAGTCAAAAATCCTGAATACATTAATTGTACAGTGCAATAATTAGATTGTATTAGTTTATATTTAAACTACACAGGTTCACATAGGTTTAAATTTTTTCCAGAAGTATGAGTTTAAAAAAATTCAAATAACGTACACTTCTTAGTGATGGACATTTGTTTGATCCCCAAAGGTGTCCGCTATTAAATTAATAATAATAATTAGCACCGCGTCTTACTACCCGTTCGGGCTATACGCTTTGAGTACTAATCTAATGGATTAGGAATTGGGAAGGTTGAATTAGAGGAAGTGAACCCGCATTTGCGTGGAGGGAGAGTGGAAAACCATTTAGGAGAAAGCCACCCTCAGTTCACCCGACCGAGATTCGAACCTCGATCTCCCCGTCCTCAGCCAGTCGAGCTCACACACGACAAGCGCGTTAGCCAACTACGCCACCGAGGCGGGTCGCTATTAAAATATTTCACTGCATATTATATATTTTGTTATGTTATGTCATAATTCATCATTAAATACCCGCTGAAGATAAGCCATACGATAGATAAATAAACCGAGGTTCGTGGTTGCTATCTCCTATAACCGCTATTTTAGGTGCTCCTTCGTGGTGAGCTCTCTAGCGCAGTCTGGCGGGTGTTTTATTGGTGAGTTCATTTGTGTGGCAGGTCGCATTTATTGTCTCTATGCAACGCTTCGTCGCAGACCTGTTCCTTCCTTTTCCAGGAGACTTTGACGGGAGTAATGGGATTATTTGTCCCGCCAGTCTGTACCGAGGCTGGGCATTCGTCCTCATGTGTTTTTCAACGGCAGGTTTTAGTCTGGTACTGTCTTCAGCACAGGAGGTTTGTATTGGGTCTTACCCGGATTTACATTTACAATCATTAACACTGGGCAGGTGAAGTATACAACTTGTCAGTTACATAGAACATATATAGACTATGTTTATTAGCACCGCGTCTTACTACCCGTTCGGGTTATACGCACTTACACTAATGTGTAATGGTAGGGTGATTGTGAGATGAAATGGAGGACCTACAGTTTAACGTGGGATCCGAACCACGGTGGAGGCCTGGCATTCCCCACATTCACAAGATGTCTTGTAAGAGGTGAAGGAAGGGTTTGGCAATCAGATAAATCTGTGCCGGGACCGAGGATTGAACCCCGGCCGCAAGCATAGAAGTCTGACACCTTACCCCTAGACCGCCAGGTCACCTTAGGAATTTATTAATATACATAATAATATAAAAAGTTTATTTAATGAAAACTTTCTAAACCTAGTATTAGGCCAAACCATCTAGCTTTAGCATTCAAATTTAAGTAGGAAGATGTGGCTATTAATAAACAACTTTGCTCAGCTTCATGCAATTTAATACACACCTCCTTATTTCTATGATCTCCTTGCAAGTGTGACATGATATTTAATACACACCTCCATATTTCTATGATCTCCTTGCAAGTGTGACATGATATTTAAAACACACCTCCTTATTTCCATGTTCTCCTTGCAAGTGTGACATGTTATTTAATACACACCTCCATATTTCTATGATCTCCTTGCAAGTGTGACATGATATTTAATACACACCTCCTTATTTCTATGATCTCCTTGCAAGTGTGACATGATAATTTAAAATGCTTTCCTCTTTCCACCATCGTGTCCCATTCAACACTTCTCTGTTTTCCTCGCCATTAGTGTGATGTGTTTATCCACTGGTCCTTTTATATAACTTGCAAATTCTAGAAATGTTTCCACGAGTCTATTTGTATCGTAATCCCCCGTGCTGAAGTCGGAGACACGCCCCAACAATTCTTCAGTCATACGTGGGAAGATGTCCCTAGACAGATAACAGCTCCAGGGAGAGGTCAATGTCTCGTCTTCATTTGTTTGAAGATAAAATTTTTTCCCCCACTCTCACAATTATATTACACACATCTTTTATGACATGTATTCTCGGATAATATTTAATTTGATGGTGGTGACCTGGCGGTCTAGGGGGTGAGGTGTCGGACTTCTGTGCTGGTGGCCCGGGGTTCAATCCTCGGTCCCGGCAAAGATTTATCTGATTACCAAACCCTTCCTTCACCTCTGACAAGACATCTTGTGAATGTGGGGAATGCCAGGCCTCCACCGTGGTTCGGATCCCACGTTAAACTGTAGGTCCTCCATTTCATCTCGCAATCACCCTACCATTACACATTAGCGTAAGTGCGTATAACCCGAACGGGTAGTAAGACGTGGTGCTAATAATAATAATAATAATCTGATGGTAATTTATAGTATACACTAGTAAATACGTGCGGACAATTATGTATTAAAAAATTATGTATGATTTAAAAAAAATAAAAAAAGTTTACATTATGTTCATCAGGAATCATGTGGTAGAAACAATTGACTGTTATAAACGTTTCTGAAACTACTAAAATGTATTCATACGTCAATTTATTATACCTGTAGGGGACACTCTTCATAGGTATTATCAACTGGGAGGAGACCATAGGGCAGACCTAGACGCAGATAGGAAGATAGTATTAGTATTGACTTGAATGAAAAAGGGTGTAGTGAAGTGGACTGGATAGTACCAGCTTGAGATAGGGTGTAATGAGATGGGCATGATAGAACTAGATCAAGATAGGGATAGGGTGTAATGAGATGGACCTGATAGAACTAGATCAAGATAGGGATAGGGTGTTATGAGATGGACCGGATAGAACAAGATCAAGATAGAGGATAGGGTGTAATGAGATGGACCTGATAGAACTAGATCAAGATAGGGATAGGGTGTAATGAAATGGACCGGATAGAACTAGGTCTAGATAGGGATAGGGTGTAATGAGATGGACCTGATAGAACTAGATCAAGATAGGGATAGGGTGTAATGAGATGGACCTGATAGAACTAGATCAAGATAGGGATAGGGTGTAATGAGATGTGCTGGATAGAACTAGATCAAGATAGGGATAGGGTGTAATGAGATGGACCTGATAGAACTAGATCAAGATAGAGATAGGGTGTAATGAGATGGACCGGATAGAACTAGATCAAGATAGGGATAGTTGGTGTATTTTGTAAATGCGGCAGTTAATTTTAGAGTTTCTAAGGCCATTGGGTATATAAGTATAAATTACTACAAATAACAAAGTAAAATATAATGAATGTTGCCGAGAATATATTGTATTACCTAAACGTCCTTTCCACCACATGAGTCAATAAAGCTTTAGACAAGCAGTTCCCTTGCTCATTCTTCATGTCACGATATGGGTGGAAGGGGATTGACCTCCTCCAATTCAGAGTGAGGCGCCTGCTGGATATTGGAGGCGGGCTACTTTTCCGTGGGACATCCTGTATTTTTTATAGTTTTTATAGAATTGAAATATTTTTCCCAAATAAATCAAATATCTCTCCAGTACCAACATAGAGCTTAGTTTTCTACACATGTTGATATCAACAGATCTTGAATATCTGTCGAGGATGTCCTGGAATTTTGTCGACAGTTTTTAAATAAAGAGAAAAAATTTTGACAACATTCCAGGACACTTTTTGACAGATATTCAAGATCTGTTGATATTAGCATGTGTAGAAAACTAAACTCTATGTTGCTACTGGAGAAATATTTGATTAATTTTGGACAGAAAAAAATGTAATGCTATAAAAACTGTATAATTACTTGCGCTCCTTTCTACCGCACCTTAAGCCTTAATGATTATTAATCTAATTATATTTGATATACTTAAGTTAGCATAGCAAACATTGTTAGGGTTACTACAGTAGCCCCATGGCTTCTTTGGTGCTGACTGACAGCTAACATCTGACAGCTGACGGCTTCGA
This sequence comes from Timema douglasi, assembly GCA_901482245.1. NCBI lineage: Eukaryota > Metazoa > Arthropoda > Insecta > Phasmatodea > Timematidae > Timema > Timema douglasi. The sequence goes on from CABEEJ010002894.1 coordinate 78,100, forward strand.
AAAGTTACCAGACCAAATTATGTATCCCTACGCCGAACCATATGATCTACGAAAACATGTGTTTAGCAGCTGTCACTTCTGACAGTCAAAATGTGGGTATATACCTAAATGTTGACTGTCAGAAGTCAGCTGTGAGCTGTCAGTCAGCACCAAAGAAGCCACGGGGCTACTGGGTACCCAGGAAAAGGTGAGATGGATGTTTATGACAAATCTTGGAAGTGATATGTGTTTTTGAAAGAAAGAGAAGGAAATGGTATTGTTCTACCACGTTGAGTACAGTAGCTAGCTATCTAAGCGAAGTCAGAAGAAACATTATTTCAGGACAAGGTGATTGGCTGGTGGGGGTTGAGATTCTATAGCTTTTATTTACTACACTTGCTAGCTCACACCTTACCTGAACCTGCCTGAGCGTCAGGTTGTACTGTAAAATGTTCATAGAAAGGGAGAGATAGATAATTTACTGGAAGACATATAAGATAGCAATAATAGAATATTAACATTTTATCAATTGTGGACGCGAAAATTATATTTTTGTATTTTAAAAATGTCCTTTCTATGAAAATATGACCGAAGTTTGGTCGTAATTATTCTGATAGAGTCGTCGTAGCTACAATATATAACTTATAAAAAATAATAAAATAGATTATCACACAGAAGTCCGACACCTTACCCCTAGACCGCCAGGTCACCTACAATATTATTATTATTATTATTATTATTAGCACCGCGTCTTACTACCCGTTCGGGTTATACGCACTTACGCTAATGTGTAATGGTAGGGTTATAATGAGATGGAATGGAGGACCTACAGTTTAACGTGGAATCCGAACCACGGTGGTAGGCCTGGCATTCCCCACATTCACAAGATGTCTTGTCAGAGGTGAAGGAAGGGTTTGGTAATCAGATAAATCTGTGCCGGGACCGAGGATTGAACCCCAGCCTCCAGGTCACCTACAGACCTTAAGAGCTGTATTCCAATTTCATGTATGAATATTAATATAATCACCACCAAAACAAAAATTTAATTAAATCTAATAGTGAAGGAACCACTTTCATTAGATTACTTTTATGTTTCAAAAGTTACAGTTTATTTAACGTGACTTTTCGAGCGAACCCTTAAGTGAAGTTATTTTTTGAAGACATAATCTAGTAGAGCATAGGGGATACGCACATTTCTATAGTTTGGAGGGAGAGTGGAAAACAATTTGTGAATAAACACCCTCAATTTAACCGACGGGTATTTGAACCCCGATCTCCCCATCATGGACAGTCTATTCTATTGTGAGAGTGACGCCCTAAACTATACGGCTACAGACGTGGGTCTTCCGTTTATTAAGTAAAAATAAAAAACAATGGTAATTTTAACAAATATATATATTACGTTCCAAACTAAGTTTATCAAGACCTATTCTTAAGAGAGGCTAACTTACAGGAAATTCGTTGGAATTAGCTTGGAGGGAGGGATGTAAAAACACAGTAACAAATTAAATCTAAGAAACCGGCCCAGTTCACTCAGTGGAGATTCGAACCTAAACATCAACTTCACCATCAGTTTATCATATTGCGACCATTACACCTCAGACCCCGGTATAAATGTAAAGATGGAAATGTCTCCCACTTTGATTCTTAATTGGTTTATTTTTTATCTCCAGCTGTAGATACTAAACAGAAGTAGATCTCTGTTTCTTTTTTTTGCCCATACCGTATATTTGTGCTGTATCCCTAAACAAAAAGGGAGAACATTCCATCTGTATCCAGGCCAACCAATCCTGTGACCACAGGGTTTTGCCCCTACGTTGACGTCATCCCTAGTTACAATCTAATAGCTGGGGATAATTAGTCGTGATTAGAAAGTCCAATTAGTTTATCGACTGTCCCACGAGTTAGAAGAGCAGTCATATGGAACATCGCGATGAAGCCGATGCAAGTTTACGACTCAAAACCCCGACAAATCTACAAGAAATAGGAAAAAAACAAAACAAGTAAAACTACAAGATGGTGGATTAGATAACTAATATATTTTATTTGTTAATTAAGGTTAGGACCCGCCTCGGTGGCGTAGTCGACTAACGTGCTTGTCGTGTTGAAGCTCGACTGCTGTGAGGACGGGGAAATCGAGGTTCGAATCTCGGTCGGGTGAACTGGGGGGGGGGGT
>CABEEJ010002894.1:80274-97249 GCA_901482245.1 Timema douglasi
CCACTCTCCCTCCACGCAAATGCGGGTTCACTTCCTCTAATTCAACCTTCCCAATTCCTAATCCATTAGAGTAATTAGTACTTAAAGCGTATAACCCGAACGGGTAGTAAGACGCGGTGATAAATATTATTAATTAAGGTTAGAGATGCTTCTGAGTATGATATTATTTATATTGAAAAATGACACCTTGATACGGGAATCAAACCAGGGACTTTTAGACTTTGTACGTCAATGCTCTGACCACTGAGCTAACCAGGAGTTGTCTAGTTCCCAAGGCCATTTCTTCACTCATAATTTGAGGCAGAGTCTGTGATGGACGTGCGGAAATCATCGGCCACAAATGTGTGATCAATTAATATCCCAAGATATCAGATAACGCAGCCACCTTAGAGTCGGTAGTTGGCTCAATGCTGCCACTCGTACAATTATTATAATTGTACGAGATTGTGGAAAGCTAACTAGAGCATTGGCTTACTAAACCAAAGGCCCCGGGTTCGATTCCCGTGTCAAGGTCTCATTTTTTTTTCAATTTAAATAAAATAAAACTACAAGTATTAACATGCTCTAGAGACCACTTTAAAATTTTTTACAAACATTTGTTTTTGATTCAATTAAATATAGTTGGTATACGAAACATGAATAACGGTTTAATTCGCGTGTCATTTTTTATTCGCAGTTGGGACTCGGTACACGACTATATTCATAACAAAGTTAATTAAATTTTCTATTTTTTGTGGACAGCAATAACAATATTTTATTAATATTTTCATATTTTTTTGTCGGTACTGATACTATCTATCAATAAACACCTCTTGTTGCGTCTCGCATGACCTCCCTTATCAATATTTTAATGTATTATCTAGTACCGCGTCTTACTACCCGTTCGGGTTATTATTATTATTATTATTATTAGCACCGCGTCTTACTACCCGTTCAAGTTATACGCACTTACGCTAATGTGTAATGGTAGGGTGATTGCGAGATGAAATGGAGGACCTACAGTTTAACGTGGGATCCGAACCACGGTGGAGGCCTGGCATTCCNTTTGGTAATCAGATAAATCTGTGCCGGGACCGAGGATTGAACCCCTGCCGCCAGCATAGAAGTCTGACACCTTACCCCTAGACCGCCAGGTCACCGCTAAGTAGTTAGAGCATTGGCGTACTAAACCAAAGGCCCCGGGTTCGATTCCCGTGTCAAGGTCTCATTTTTCAATTTAAATAAAATAAAACTACAAGTATTAACATGCTCTAGAGACCACTTTAAAATTTTTTACAAACATTTGTTTTTGCTTCAATTAAATATAGTTGGTATATGAAACACGGATAACGGTTTAATTCGCGTGTCATTTTTTATTTGCAGTTGGGACCCGGTACACGACTATATTCATAACCAAGTTGATTAAATTTTATATTTTTGTGGACAGCAATAACAATATTTTATGAATATTTTCATTTTTTTTGTCGTTACTGATACTATCTATCTATAAACACCTCTTGTTGCGTCTCGCATGCACTCCCTTATCAATATTTTAATGTATAATCTAGCACCGCGTCTTACTACTCGTTCGGATTAAACGCTTAAGTGTTAGAGATTGAGAAGGTTTAATTTAGAGGAAGTGAACCCGCATTTGCGTGGAGGGAGAATGGGAAAAAACAGTTTAGGGGAAAAAACCTCCAGTTCACCCGACCGAGATTTTAACCTCGATCTCTCTGTCCTTGTCAGTCTAGCCCAACACGGAACTAGCGCGTTAGCTAACTGCGCCGGCCAGGCGGGTCTATATGAATGTAGTTTTAGAATGTACATCGTTAGGCTGGTGGGATAGTTAGTTCTAAGTTAAAATATTGTGGTTTGCCAATGATGCGGGTATTGAGGTTCGAGTACCAGTCAGGTAGACCAAGCATTGTTTCCCTCAGTAAATGTGGGTACATTTTCTCTAAATACTGACATACTCATCCCCTACCTCACTAGCGTATTCCAAGTGGAGTAAGTAACGCATATGGGAAAAAATACGCGATGCAAAAAAACAATAAAAATTTAATAGTGTATTAATACAATTTCTCAAAAGTGATACCAGGAGATTGAATGAGGCCTACATGACGTATGAATATATATTAGTAGTTTTTATATTATATAAATGTGAGAGTCTGTCCCTCCTACCATGGGAAATGTTAGTATCATGTTTTGACATCTCTCCACAACACGTACAGTAGACCCATGGCTTCTTTGGTGCTGACTGACGGCCTTGAAAAGTTACCAGACCAAATTATGTATCCCTACGCCGAACCATATGATCTGAAAAAACATGTGTTTAGCAGCTGTCACTTCTGACAGTCAAAATTCTGGTATATACCTAAATATTGACTGTCAGAAGTCACCTGTGAGCTGTCAGCCAGCAGTGAGCTGTCAGTCAGCACCAAAGAAGCCATGGGGCTACTGTAGATGGCCTGATATTTATATTTTAGTCCTCTAAGAAAGAAAGTTTTTTTTATAAACCGAATGCGTTTCAATTAACCTAGAAATGGGAATCGAACCAAGGACTCTTTTGGTTAACGGACCAATAATTCTCTACCATGGGGCTATCCAGGATTCGTCCCGTGGTCAGGATCATTTTTCACTCCCAGTTTACGGAGGGCCGTAGTTATAATAATTTAGGAGACCTGGTGGTCTAGGGGGTAAGGTGTCAGACTTCTATTCTGGTGGCCGGGGTTCAATCCTCGGTCCCGGCAAAGATTTATCTGATTACCAAACCCTTCCTTCACCTCTGACAAGACATCTTGTGAATGTGAGGAATGCCAGGCCTCCACCGTGGTTCGGATTCCACGTTAAACTGTAGGTCCTCCATTTCATCTCACAATCAACCTACCATTACACATAAGCGTAAGTGTGCGTATAACCCGAACGGGTAGTAAGACGCGGTGCTAATAATAATAATAATAATAATAATAATAATTTACAACCCGTGTGTCGAATAGATTTGAATTATTTGAAGATGTTGGTTGGTGGTTTTTCCCACAAGTGATTTATTTTCATCTCCATACTCTCCAACATAATAAATATGGTCGAGTGTGTTGTGAATTTCCTCCAGACAAGCCGCAAGGACTGTATATAAATTCCCACAGCCTTAATAATAAAACACTGGATCACTCGTTTTATGGGGCGATATCATGTCGAGGAAAGATGGGGCCCAGTTGTAGTAAAGTGTGTTTATTTTTGCAACAAGTTGCTATCGGATTTATAGCGCTAAGCCCCCAACAGTGTCGGGTCAAGCCCCATATGGGGTACTGAAAGTGGGGGAGGGGGGGGGCGAATTATTAGCGTCTGCTGAATAGTTTGGTTGGAGAGGAGGGGGAGAAAGGGGAGAAGGGTCATTCGGTGATATTTACGTATTTATTGGGATATCGAGGGTGGTCGCAATACATCATGACGTAAATACGGCGTGTCACAATCTGTAATCCTGCGACTCCCTTTGGTATTTACGTAAACAGCATCATTGCTGCTATTTGCTGTTGCTCATTAACATTTCTCAAATTGTTAGTGTTACATAGAAATAAAACTCGTTTGTTATAAATAATTAAATCTGGTAGATACTTTAAATTATCAATTATGAATAGTGTTAAAAACACTATTAAATTAAAAGGTAATCTCGTAAAAAAATAAATGGTATTTTTCAACGCACAGACTTTCTCTCGCTTTTATTTTAAAATAAACTTATTAACAACTCGTAAGATTTGTGAAACAAAATAATAGGCCTAAGTATTGATTTAGAAACAATATAGACCAAAGATCGTAAAAGAAATAATATACACTGTTACATATTTACTCTATGGCACTAGGAACACTGTTACAGAAAGCTTGAGAAAAGAGAAATATCTTTCTCCACCAAAGAGCATAAGAATCAAGTTAGTTTTCAAAGACCTTAATTAAAAAGTATATATATGTATTTAAAGCTCAGGAATTATTGGTTTTATAAAACTATATTTCAAATAAAGGGTTTTTATATTTAAGAGTACTACAATTTTACAATCATAAGTTATTTTGTATCTCAAATAATTGTGGAGAAATGATGAAAAATTGAAGATTTCCCGCAAATATAGTACCCTCAAAGTCGTGTTCACGAGAAAATGAGAATTTCTATATATTTTTTTAATAGTGATAAACAGTTTATAAATATACAATTTAATCAATCAAAATTGTTAGAGCTAGTTTTGAGAAAATAGATTTATTTCCTCTATTTTTGCCATTCAGTAAACTACCCTTAATTTTAGGGTTGGATATCTAATTCCATAAACCCCTTGGAGGTACTCGAAAAATCCAGATAACGAGTTTTGAGTCCAATCGGTAAAATAAGTTAGACTCTAACCCGAGGTACAGATAGACATAATAATAATATTTATCACCGCGTCTTACTACCCGTTCGGGCTATACGCTTTAAGTACTAATTACTCTAATGGATTAGGAATTGGGAAGGTTGAATTAGAGGAATTGAACCCGCATTCGCGTAGAGGGAGAGTGGAAAACCATTTAGGAAAAACCACCCCCAGTTCACCCGACCGAGATTCGAACCTCGATCTCCCCTTCCTCAGCAGTAGAGCTCAACATGACAAGCGCGTTAGCCAACTACGCAACCGAGGTGGGTTATAGACATACAGACAGATGGCATTGAGAAAACAACTTTTTTGGTTTCAAATGGTCGTGTAACGTTGACATTTATCAAAATCTCGAGTTAATTTTTTTTTTTTGCTGATCACAATACTTTCTCTCACAGGTGTCGAGAGAAAGCAAAAATTAGATTACGGTATGAATCTAAAACAGTAAAACTCCAATTGCATTTCTATAAACACCTGGTGTTCATCGGCAAACATCCGGCAAACAACACCATTTTACCGATATGCGTTTTCCAAATCCAAACATACTTATTGCTGAGCTGTGTAATTCAGGATATTGCAAATCTGGTGCCTTAAACTGTTTGTCCACAGGTACAAGTCTTACCAATTTGTAGGGATCCCCTATCTTATAAATGGTTATTAATAGGTTTTAATTCTTTAGTCTTAACATCATGATTTAAGGTTTATGGATAAGTTTGGTGATTTAAACAAATGTAGGCTAGCCGTTAACAGCTTCACCGACAATCCAGTTTATTGCAAGATTTACACCTTAGACCGTGTGATAATCGATGTAGGAAGGTTAGTTCCTATGTACATCTGTATTTGTTAATGTACATACAGTAGCCCCGTGGCTTCTTTGGTGCTGACTGACAGCTCACAGCTGACTTCTGACAGTCAACATTTAGGTATATACATAAATTAATGATTGTCAGAAGAGACAGCTGCTAAACACATGTTTTTGCAGATGATATGGCTCGGCGTAGGGATACATTATTTGGACTGGTAACTTTTCAAAGCCATCAGTTGTCAGTCAGCACCAAAGAAGCCATGGGGCTACTGTAGGCTAATGTTTCAAAAATTTTGAAAGTTACTAAATGTTATAAAATACTATTAGATTTTCATGAGTAAGTCATCAATGTGGTTGCTAAAAGATTGGAATAAATAATTGATTTAACTTTGGCAAGGACCTCCCAATTCAATTAAAAAATATATTGAACTAGCATTATTTTATAAAAATCTAAAGTTTTTATGTAAATATATTATTTGAAACTGTTTATTTGATGCTCAGTACCTTTATTAGTTATTATTTAATAGAGTATCATAAGTTAAAAGGATTTATACAATATAAAATTGTATAGTTTTTATAAATATGGTTGACTTCTGGTGGGAAGAACAGTTAATAAAAAAAGAACATACCAGTATTACTCTCCTGTCAACGTTGATAACATTTTACTATTTATTACTAATATTATTTTACCAGTATTTACACTATCCATAAAAGAGTGGCAGTTGACTTAACGCATAAATGTATGAACATAGTTATTATTATTAGCACCGCGTCTTACTACCCGTTCAGGTTGTACGCACTTACGCAAATGTGTAATGGTAGGGTGATTGTGAGATGAAATGAAGGACCTACAGTTTAACGTGGGATCCGAACCACGGTGTAGGCCTGGCACTCCAAACATTCACAAGTTGCGATTAATACACGTCTTGTCAGAGGGTGAAGGAATGGTTTGGTAATCAGATAAAAATGTGGATGATAATTTTTTTTAATGAAAAATTATTAAGAAGTAAAAACATATAATATAGAATGATCATAGAACATTTCATACAAAACAAGAATATAGGTACTAAGTAGAGAAAAAAAGGACCCATAAAATACACATAAAATTGGTGGGTCTATAATTTTTTTTTTTAAATAGGGCGTCTGAAAATGGGAAGATAATCTCAAACGTCCTAAGTCAATGGTAAAAAAAATCTATCTATAGTATATTTAAATTATTTATAGATATACTTTAAAAAATCTAAAAATAAACGAATTTAAAAACTAAATCTTATCTTAAAGGGAATCCATAAGCGTTGAGAGCTAAAGAGCTAAAAATCGACGGGTAAATTACTAGAACTAATATAGGAGCGACATTCCAATTAAAAATAGTAGATTATGGTGACATAGTTCTGTAAACTGTGATGACCTTCGAGAAATTATGTTGCTGTAACAGAATATATTATTTCATTCATGCTCTTTGGTTAACTATGATGCTCATTTTCCCCAACACGTAACAGTGTCTACTTTTAAATTATATTATGAGCGTTCTTAAGAAAATATTGCGCTTTCATTGGATTGCGTTAAATTGTGTACGCAGTTTGTGGGCTAGATAATGTCTGATCTTTTGATTTTCAAATGTTGCCTGCCTGTTTATCCCTTCCCTTTCTTTGTTTACTATCCTTATTAAATCAAGGAAACCTTCACAAGAATTTACGATTTATTGTAAAATAATTACAAGTCCCGGTAGTCACGAAATATAAGGGGCTCATTATATACTCCCTCCAAGGTGGCATCGAGTAACATCAATCATTAGGGATGTTTTTCACCCTCATTAAAAATAAAATACTTATTTAAAAAGACAACAACAATGGATCTAACATATTTGTTCAGTAGTTGGAAAGAGAAATGGTGAATTACTTTTAGTAAGAGTATATGTTCAATTTACTTTAAAATATACGAAAATATTACATGCCACTACATCCGTTACTATAAAATAAAATAATAACATTTAAAAAATAATAATACCCGGAAGCAGTGAACTACTAATTGAAAGCGACATTACCAAAATTAGTAGATAGTTTTTGACAAATATATGAATAGTTAAAATGTATACAAATTTCAATATATAATATTAAAGAAGTGATACTGTGCAACGAAGGGGCTCTTTCTCTTTAATCTTAAAATATTATTATTATTATTATTATTATTAGCACCACGTCTTACTACCCGTTCGGGTTGTACGCACTCACGCTAATGTGTAACCGTAGGGTGATTGTGAGATGAAATGGAGGACCTACAGTTTAACGTGGGATCCGAACCACGGTGGAGGCCTGGCATTCCCCACATTCACAAGATGTCTTGTCAGAGGTGAAGGAAGGGTTTGGTAATCAGATAAATCTGTGCCGGGACCGAGGATTGAACCCCGGGCCCACAGCACAGAGGTCCCGACACCTTACCCCTAGACCACCAGGTCACCTTATGGTCACTATTAATAATCTATGTTTGACTTCTCTTGTATGTGAGGAAAAACTCGTTAGTAGAATGTGGTTTCATCCTGCACTATTTCCAGATGTTTTGAGCGATATAACATTTCACCCTGTGCAACGGGAGTCCAAACAGGTCGGGCCGTAATTCCCGACGTGGGCCACACAAGAGTAAACTTTAACGGTATATCATTATTCTGTGCTTTGAATAATAAATGACGAGAGGTGAGGTCAAAAAATGGCCGCTGGTTTATCTGGAACAGTCTCCAAACAAAGTTAGTGAATTATTTTCCCCGGGCCACGTTTCTCTAAACCGTTTGTTGTGCCACGAGGTGTTTAGTTAGAGTTGTACAGCGCTCTGTGAACGAGGAGATGCTGACGCAAGACTCTTTAGACTACAGTAGGCCCATGGCTTATTTGGTGCTGACTGACAGCTCACAGCTGACTTCTCACAGTCAACATTTAGGTATATACATACATTTTGACCGTCAGAAGTGATAGCTGCTAAACACATGTTTTTGCAGATCATATGGTTCGGCGTAGGGATACATAATTTGGTCTAGGTAACTTTTCAAAGCTTTTATCTGTCAGCTGTGAGCTGCCAGTCAGCACCAAAGAAGCCATGGGGCTACTGTACTAGATCTATTTTCACGTTTTCATATGTGAAGTCGTCTCATTGATCTATAATAATATAAAGAGTTTTTTTATCTGTCACGAGCGTCTGGAAATTTCTACCTCACGCAAAGTTCCGAAATTTAAAATTTAGTATTCTGGATGCACGAACGTGTGCAGCTAGAAACGGGGATTTTAAAATTTGGATTAATTTGTTTTTATTAATTAAAAACCGACCCCCTGTTTGTTTGAAGCAAAATCAAAGTGTTGCTCGGGGTAATCACGCAATAAATTGCGTGGTTACCCCGGGCCACACCGGGTACTTCTGATAGTGATAGATATTATCAATACCTATAAATACAAATAATAATTTATTATAATATTATCAATACCTATAAATACAAATAATAATTTATTATAATATTATCAATACCTATAAATACCAACAATAATTTATTATAATATTATCAATACCTATAAATACCAATAATAATTTATTATAATATTATCAATACCTATAAAATATCAATAATAATTTATTATAATATTATCAATACCTATAAATACCAATAATAATTTATTATAATATTATCAATACCTATAAATACCAACAATAATTTATTATAATATTATCAATACCTATAAATACCAATAATAATTTATCATAATATTATCAATACCAATAAATGCCAATAATAATTTATCATAATATTATCAATACCTATAAATGCCAATAATAATTTATTATAATATTATCAATGTTGATCACACACAAGTTGGTATTTTTTTCAAACTGTTCTTTACATGTAAATTGTACTGTAGATACAAAGTCCACAGTAGTCAGGAATAATTAAACAGGAAAATGTGTTCGACACTATCAAATCAGCTGTAAGTAATATCTGTATCCGTTAGTTGTCGGGTAATCGTGAGTTAGATACCTCGGGAATGAATCTCATCACCCACTGACGACATAGCTCGTGTTTGGACAGTGATCAATAGGACGCGCCGCGGTTACCGGAGCTCCGTCTGACAAACCAATCCTGGCCGTGGCGGGCGATGACGGCCGCTAAGTAAGTTAGACTGCTTGAGTGTCATTAAATGATTGAGCAAACAGCAATCATATCGTCTATAGGAGCCGCTGATTAGTTCGTGTAACTGCTAATCATCCCGGCATCGATCCACTGTCACCCCTCCCCCCGTACATCGTACCAACTTCAAATAAAGAAAATACCATCTAGTGCTTGGCATGGTCGCATTAATTAGTTCGACTGTCGGAGTAATTGTACCGTTTTGATTTGATCGCCTGATGGGAGAGCAACACACCGAGTTAAAGGTGCTATAACCCGCATCTGTGGACCCACGGACTGTATTTCAAGCTCGTCTAGTCTTGACTCGAAGAGTCGGTGTTTGAATCCCGACTGAGTAGGGTTCCCCATTATATATTGAATATAAATTCCGGGTGACCTGGTGGTCTAGGGGGTAAGGTGTTAAGACTTCTATGCTGGGGGTTCTGGGGTTCAATCCTCGGTTCCGGCACAGATTTATCCGATTGCCAAACCATTCCTTCACCTCTGACAAGACATCTTGTGAATGTGGGGAATGCCAGGCCTCCACCGTGGTTCGGATCCCACGTTAAACATAGGTCCTCCATTTCATCTCACAATCGCCCTACCATTACACATTAGCGTAAGTGCGTACAACCCGAACGGGTAGTAAGACGCGGTGCTGATAATAATAATAATAATAATACGCTATGAGGTAGATAAAAGAGGGCCAAAGAGCTATAGATTGATACATTTTTCAAAATACGGAGCTAGTATATAATTTATAATCCCTAATTGTGAGTAAATTGTTGGTTGTGCATACAATGAACATAAGGAGGTAGACTTAGGAGTGAGAATCTTATCGCTAAGGAGGAAAGTAAATATAGAACACCGAAAATAATAGAACACAGACTTTCATTCCGACGGGATCGAATCCCAGCCTCTCAGAAAGAGGTCACTGGTTTAAATATGAGGCTGACCCAAGGGCTATAAGATACAACACGAAAAGGGCGACTTATGCTTTTCGAACAATATAACCCTACGAACTTACATTAGGAGCAATTTGGATATTTCATAAAGCTCTATTTTTACCTTCTCGCGACTCCTCAGGTAGAGAAATTATTGCGACTCTAAAGAAAATAGATCCCAGATTCTGGTTGGTGTCGTCTACGTTTCATGACACCCTGAAAGTGGGTTTTGAAATGCTGTCTATCTATCTCTCTGTTTGTTACTGGGACTAGAGTTGAAACTATTTTACCAATCAGGATAAAATTTGGTACCGAGGGGTTCCATAAGGTCTCCCCAAGGAGTTTTTAGAATTATTATTATTATTATTAGCATCGCGTCTTACTATCCGTTCGGGTTGTACGCACTTACGATAATGTGTAATGATAGGGTGATTGTGAGATGAAATGGAGGACCTACAGTTTAACGTGGGATCCGAACCACGGTGGAGGCCTGGCATAATTCACAAGATGTCTTGTCAGAGGTGAAGGAAGGGTTTGGTAATCAGATAAATCTGTGCCAAGACCGAGGATTGAACCCCGGCCGCTAGCACAGAAGTCTGACTCCTTACCCCTAGACCGCCAGGTCACCATTTTAAATAAAGGATAGACAAAATATGTAAGATGCACTGTGCCATTTATTTAAAATAGTATTTGAGGTAAATAAAATGATTGGATTTCACTAAATAAAGAATTGTGTTTCGGTGTTAAATTCCGGTAAATAAAATGCTATTTCGGCTAAAAATGATAAAAAAAAATACTCAAAAAACTTAAGAGGTATAAATTTGGTCATAAGAATAATAATAACAAGAAAATTAATAGTGCAATTGTGGTTAAAAAAATAACCAAATGGCAAATAACGACGTATTCTGCTTCTTAATAAAAGATGTATAGTTTTTGTTTAATTATTTCTCGTTAAAATCAACATACATGTCCATTACTCACATATAAAAGGAATAGTTAATTTCACAAAAATATCACATTTCCTTTTAATTCGCATACTATGTAAAATACATTTTAAAATGCCACAACGAACTTTAAACATGTTTATATATCTAATTTAATGTGCTAATAAAATTTCTTAAGAATAAATCTCACGAAATTAATCATTAAATATTAGTATTAATTTATTGAACGCCCTATGAAAGAAAGAAACCGAAAAGAAACTAAGTACAAGTGTAGAATATAAAAACATAATAACTGTTTTTCATTTTAAGGCCCATTTTGTCGTGTCCGCTGCCCTTTGAACACGTGACTCACTCTGTCCTTAAGTTAGGCTCATTGACTAATTGACTAATGTCCTAACTTGTCATATAATCGTAAGCGCTAAAGTTCAAAATCATGCCACGTAGTTAATGGAGGTGTAACTCTCTAATTCCCCCCTACCCTTTACTAACCAGACACTCCGGGAAAATGTTGGCCTACACTGTACACCTCGTTTACCATGCCTTACCTTGACTGATTGCACTATGGTTCTAGATTTAGAGTTGAATATCTTCCGGTTAGTTTGTCAATGGGAACATTTTCCGCAGTAGCGACTAGCATTATTATTATTATTATTATTATTATTAGCACCACGTCTTACTACCCGTTCGGGTTATACGCACTTACGCTAATGTGTTATGATAGGGTGATTGTTAGATGAAATGGAGGACCTACAGTTTAACGTGGGATCCGAACCACGGTGGAGGCCTGGCATTCCCCACATTCACAAGATGTCTTGTCAGAGGTGAAGGAAGACTTTGGAAATCAGATAAATCTGTGCCGGGACCGAGGATTGAGCCCCGGCCGCCAGCACAGAAGTCTGTGACACCTTACCCCTTAGACCACCAGGACACCCTTATCCTGTTATTGTATCCACTGATGTTGGTTACGGCAAATTTAATTTAAAAAAATACGTAGTATCAAAAGATGTAATACAAAGCTTTGTTGTTGGTCGCGGCCATCATACGTTTCAAAGTCTCGTCCCGGCGGAGGAACACCTGTGGGAATATATCGACTAGAGTTGACGTCCGCCTCTCGTCACAATCCTCTCAATACCAGATGAATCTCGCCGGTAGGAAGGGGGGGGGGGAGGACAGATTGCGTTACAAGATCAGGTAACAGCGCGGTATTGATTGCACGGTTACCTGGCGACACGACACACCTCTGTTAGCTCTGTTGACTGGAGGGAATTAGCCACCGCCAAATACTTCCCTCGTGTGAACACAAACATTGGGAGGGATTAGCTCATTACACTGAGCTACAATTACTTTTAAACGGTCCCTTGGACTATTTCTTGTAAACACGGTGTGATATTGTAGAACCTAGCTGACATTGAACCCGGTCACCCCTTCAGGAACGACACACATGTGGTTATAGCTGTTGATGTTTTTAGTCAAGATGTTCATATGAAGGGCTACTCATATCTGACATTAAAAAATCGATAGAATTAACTAATATTTTTACTGTAGTTTTTCACTTGGAAAGTCAGCAAATTGGAATTATTAAATGTATTATGTTTTCAGTGAAATCTTTAAGGACAATTTATTTTATTCTTTAAAAATGATTTTAAAAAATCTGGTGAAGTTTTTAATTTTTTTTAAACTGTCTTTCCATTTAACTTACAGTTATTGTTATGTATATTTCTTATGAATATTAGCTAAAAAAAATTCTATTTTCATTAGTTTCTCCTTTGCCTTGATTCACCCTCATGAAGTAATATTGCAAGTTTTACACTCGTTCCTTCTAAGAGCCGTAACAAGAGGGGTTGATAGTGGTCTCCTTCTAAGAGCCGTAACAAGAGGGGTTGATAGTGGTCTCCTTCTAAGAGCCGTAACAAGAGGGGTTGATAGTGGTCTCCTACTAAGAGCCGTAACAAGAGGGGTTGATAGTGGTCTCCTACTAAGAGCCGTAACAAGAGGGGTTGATAGTGGTCTCCTACTAAGAGGCGTAACAAGAGGGGTTGATAGTGGTCTCCTACTAAGAGCCGTCACAAGAAAGGTTGTTATAGTGGTCTCCTTCTAAGAGCCGTAACAAGAGGAGTTGTTATAGTGGTCTCCTTCTAAGAGCCGTAACAATATGGGTTGTTATAGTGGTCTCCTTCTAAGAGGCGTAACAAGAGGGGTTGATAGTGGTCTCCTACTAAGAGGCGTAACAAGAGGGGATGATAGTGGTCTCCTACTAAGAGCCGTAACAAGAGGGGTTGTTATAGTGGTCTCCTTCTAAGAGGCGTAACAAGAGGGGTTGATAGTGGTCTCCTACTAAGAGCCGTAACAAGAGGGGTTGTTATAGTGGTCTCCTTCTAAGAGCCGTCACAAGAAAGGTTGTTATAGTGGTCTCCTTCTAAGAGCCGTAACAAGAGGGGTTGTTATAGTGGTCTCCTTCTAAGAACCGTAACAAGAGGGGTTGTTATAGCGATCTCCTTTTAAGATCCGTAACAAGAGGGGTTGTTATAGTGGTCTCCTTTTAAGAGCCGTAACAAGAGGGGTTGTTATAGTGGTCTCCTTCTAAGAGCCGTAACAATAGGGGTTGTTATAGTGGTCTCCTTCTAAGAGCCGTAACAATAGGGGTTGTTATAGTGGTCTCCTATTAAGAGCCGTAACAAGAGGGGTTGTTATAGTGTTCTCCTTATTAGAGGCGTAACAAGAGGGGTTGATAGT
Source organism: Timema douglasi (assembly GCA_901482245.1). Classification (NCBI taxonomy): domain Eukaryota; kingdom Metazoa; phylum Arthropoda; class Insecta; order Phasmatodea; family Timematidae; genus Timema; species Timema douglasi. The sequence continues at coordinate 94,215 of CABEEJ010002894.1, forward strand.
GGTCTCCTTCTAAGAGCCGTAACAAGTGGTTTGTTATAGTGGTCTACTTCCTAGAGCCGTAACAAGAGGGGTTGTTATAGCGGTCTCCTTCTAAGAGCCGTAACAAGACGGGTTGTTATAGTGGTCTCCTTCTAAGAGCCGTAACAAGAGGGGTTGTTATAACGGTCTCCTTCTAAGAGCCGTAACAAGAGGGGTTGTTATAGCGGTCTCCTTCTAAGAGCCGTAACAAGACGGGTTGTTATAGTGGTCTCCTTATAAGACCCGTAACAAGAGAAGTTGTTATAGTGGTCTCCTTCTAAGAGCCGTAACAAGAGGGGTTGATAGTGGTCTCTTTATCAGTGACAACAATGTAAAGTAGTAACTGTATTCTTGATATATCAATGACAACAATGTATGGTAGTGATTATGTTCTTGATGGATCGGTGACAACAATGTAAAGTAGTGATTATTTTCTTGATGGATAGGTGACAACAATGTCTAGTAGTGATTATTTTCTTAATGGATAGGTGACAACAATGTAAAGTAGTAACTGTGTCCTTAATAGATCAATGACAACAATGTATGGTAGTAACTGTGTTATTGATAGATCAATGACAAAAATGTAAAGTAGTAACTGTGTTCTTTATGGATCGGTGACAACAATATAAAGTAGTAACTGTGTTCTTGATAGATCAACGACAACAATGTAAAGTAGTAACTGTGTTCTTGATGGATCGGTGGCAACAATGTAAAGTAGTAACTGTGTTCTTGATGGATCGGTGACAACAATGTAAAGTAGTAACTGTGTTCTTTATGGATCGGTGACAACAATGTAAAGTAGTAGCTGTGTTCTTGATAGATCAGCGACAATAATGTAAAGTAGTAACTGTGTTCTTGATAGATCAATGACAACAATGTAAAGTAGTAACTGTGTCCTTAATAGATCAACGACAACAATATAAAGTAGTAACTGTGTTCTTGGTGGGTCGATGACAACAATGTAATGTAGTAACTGTGCTCTTGATGGATCAGTGACAACAATGTAAAGTAGTAACTGTGTTACTGATAACCTATGGTAAGCGACAGAAGTATTCAGTAATGTTTTTAAGTCACTCATAAGATTAACTTTAATTATGAGGTTTTTTATTGCACATTGTCTTACTACCAGCCCGGGCTATCTTCATTTTATTTATTTAAGAACTAAAACTAGGATGGTAAGATTTATAATAAATATACTCAGATTCACGCAAATCGTGAAGGTTGAGCCCGTTAGAGAGATAATTATCCTTGAACTTTCTTCTAAGATTCAAACTCCAAATTACCCCGCTCTGTCAAACACGACAAAACGAGCTCGTAATTTCCACCGGGGAGGACTGTGATTAAATGGGATAAGTTCTCTTCAGTCAGTTTTACTGGAATCCATTCGAGTTCAATCCAATCCATGATCTACTATTGAGCTCAATCCAGTCTATGATCTGACACTATGATGAAGGTGGGAGGAATATTTTGCGACTTGGGCGGAAGTCCTCCAACAGGAGATTAAACAAAAAAAAAATTGAATCCATATTTGAGTATTTTAATAGTTTCTAAATATAATTAGGACTGTAGGAGCCATAAATTATATAAGCTACCATTCTCAGTATTGACCGGAGATAACAAAATATGTTTTGAATTCCCCTTGGCACGTGTGCATGTGTAAATTTTGGAAGTGGTGTAATGTAACGAGGACACATATAACGGGGCTAAAGTACATATAAGATGGAACTATCACAAGTTGAAAGAGCCGAACCGCGCGCTATCAAAGATAGTTCCACGTCCAGCCTCTGGTCATGCACAACCTCACTTTGAAGTGTTTAGGAGACACACAATCTGCCCCCCCCACCCCCTCGTGGTGACAGATGGCTCTGCTGACACATTATCTGTGTCTCCTGTTGCGATGAAGTGGGGGAATAGAGTGTTTCAATGTCGAGTATTAACATTTCAAGACTGAGGGGGGTTTTACCAGCGCTTCACTGACGGGCGGAACTTTGACGAGTTTGAAACCCGATAGATACATTGTAGATAATTTTCTCAATAGACTGTTCTAAATGCTCCTTCTAAGTAAATGTGTATAAAATATTCTTCCTTACATTCTTATAGTCTTTAACAAAACATTGTGTTTTAAAAACAAATAAGGCTCACCTGGCGGTCCAAGGGTAATGTGTCGGACACTTTTATTAAATGTTGTGATCTATTTTTTAATAGTATTGTTTATGTATGAGTTCATTTTTACCTGTAAGCCAATTGTTTAAAACAATATTTCGCCTTCTTCTAACGGATGCCGTAATTTATCCACAAAAAAATAATTTTAGGAAATTTAAGAACTAGCAGAGAAATTTACTATTTACCTTGCCTATTGACATGGCAATGAATGGCTGTGGGTGAAGGGCAAAAGATAATATTAGCTTAGACAGAATAGAAAAGTATTTCCTGAAACCATTGTATTTTAAGTTGCGGCAGAAGGGACCGCGAGTATTTTTACAGCTTTAATAGAATTTAAATTCCTTAGCCAAAATAGATCAAATATTTCTCCAGTAGCAACATAGAGTTTAGTTTTCTGCACATGATAATATCAACAGATCTTGAATATCTGTCAAGAGTGTCCTGGAAATTTGTCGACACTTTTTAAATAAAGAGAAAAGGTTTTGACAAAATTCCAGGACACATTTGACAGATATTCAAGATCTGTTGATTCTAGCACGTGCAGAAAACTAAAATCTATGTTGCTACTGGAGAAATATTTGATCTATTTTTCTCAAAAAATGTTAATTCAATAAAAACTGCAAAATACTTGAGGTACCTTCGGTCGCCCCTTAATATTGGCAGCGATTGATACTTTCTCACACACCGAGGCGACCGCCTTGATAACTATGCAACCGTGTATACATAGCAGTAAGACAATTTGCCAACTCAATCTCTCTCCCGGCGTGGTTTTCCTCAGTGATGTGTGGTCACTGCACCAAAACCTCTTAAAACTATTGTAATGTATTCCATCGATTGTGGTATTACTCAGTCCC
>CABEEJ010002895.1:0-22428 GCA_901482245.1 Timema douglasi
AACCTACTCTTTTCTCCCTCACATGTTGTATTTTTATAAAAAATAAATAAAACAAATCAACCTATACTAAGTTTCAAAACAAGAAATTAATGGTCGCACGTACAGTCTAAGCAGTCACCCTTGCAATAGACTGGATCGCCGGTATAACGGGGTGGTTGGGGACCAGAAACACGGACATGTGTACTGAGATGTTTTTTTGTTAAATGGTTTCTCACTCCAAAAATTCTACCATATTTTTTATTTGCTTCTGTTTGTGGCCAGCTTATGAATATAAGCCTAATTTTTCATGCTTTACTCAAACGCGGGTTAATTTTCTTTAAATTCTACCATCATTCCTAACAACCCCATCAGTGTAATTAAATGCTTATAGCCTCAGTGGTGTAACTAGGGTGGGTGTCACCCAGTGCGGTAGCTCATGGTGTCACGTAGGAGGTTTTTTTTTATCGACTTTTCTGGTTAAATTTCTTCATAATTTGTTCAAAATAGCTCTATTTAAAGTTATGATACTCTAAATTGTTCAATATGTTTATCACCCCCCATGGATCTCCTCCCGTAACAGATCATACCGATTTTTTTTGTATTATGTTATTCGTATATCGTAATTCCCGTACTTATTGAAAGTAATGACAACAGTAGCAATTTAAACAACTTGCAAAATTATAACTACACCTTTAAACTACAATAGCATACGCCCAACCGAAATATCATATGGTTAAAGTAATAATTCGGTAAGAAAACAATTGCATTCGAAGTAAAAGCGTTTAAGAAAGTTAAAAAAATCATGTTCATTTTAACAGTTAAACTTTATTGTTATGAGATACATTAATGGATTAGGTTTGCATAATCAATAACGCCCAAAATAATATAGAAGCTGACAGTTGTAGACAAATAAGTTACATACTATAATACAATATACTCAAAATTTAACTTGAGTGTACTGTAGGACGATTACAATACGGTCATGTTAATACTCGATATGGTTTCAATAAATATCTATATCAGCTGTGGGCAAACCACAAACTACGACCTGGACAAAAATGTAGGTACGTGATTTTATTAACAAAAATGACAAATTAAATACATAAACATTGCGTGTGTTTGAACATCCAAACAAATGAACAGGCTCGTTTATAATATTAAATGTGTACAAGCATAAGCTTGTAATTATGTTAATTAGTATATGATTGTGAAATTAAGTTCATTATTTAGTAAATTTAGATTTTAAAGATCTTACAGATATCCATGTGGCCCTCGAGGAGAAAAGTTTGCCCCCCTGTGATCTGTATTGTAGTTAGATGTGTAAGCAAAATAATCACGGTTTCGAATTTATTTCACTCAATATGATAAATAAAAATAATGCTGAGTCGTGTCCTCACTCTAGCTACTAAACTAACGTATAAATCCTTAGCTTTCTAACTTACGCCGTTGCCTTTATTTGACAAACTTATAAAAGTGAAAGTATGATATATGAAAATAATTATGCTCGAAAGCCCGCCTCTAAAACTACACGTGGGTAAGAGTCAGAAATTCCTTGGCCGATGCTGTCGAGAAAGACATTGGATGAGTGTTTATGACGGTCACACGATACACACATACACACTGGAAGGTACCGCTAGTTCCTGGTCTGTAACCTCAATGATGACCCGAATGACATTCTATTGGCATGCATGGCCTAGACATTGAGACCGATAGAAAGTGCGCATATTTACTTATCAGACTATCACAACAAAAATTAATATTAAACGCACAAAAATAAAACGCTCCTGTAGCATTATTGTAATTTAGCCACGCGAAGTATTTAAGGGTATTTAGTTAAAATTCTATTAATTAATTTTATTATTGAAACATAACACAGATAATCTAATAGGCCTACTGTAGTTTTTAACAATAAAAGAAAGATTCAAAGTAGAAATAATCTTAAAAAGATTTTTTTAAATATAATCGTATCGACAAACTTATATAACAAGTTTTTTCCACGAAGAGAACACATTAAATTTCTGAAAAAAAAAACACAAAAAAACCAACACTCACCAGACTATCTGCATCTGGGTTCATGCTTCAATCCACATGACTTGAACTTTAGGAACCTCCCACTCTTCTGATGTACTATAAATGTTACCAATGAAATTTCACACATTCCAACATTTCTTCTAGTTTACACAGATTTTTCACTCTTGGCAAATCGTGTCAATGTCGAAAACAATATGTTAACACGAGAAACCACTTTTCTGCCGTCACGATAATCCCGCATCTTTTAAACTTGCCATGGAGGAGGAAAAGAACACACAATATATACGAACTTCAATGTTGCTATCACAATATAGTTACTAAACAAACACAACATTAAAAAGGACACAATTTATTTCGAATCACGTTTCAACGTTGTGCCATAAGTTCTGTAAATAAAAGTTTAGTGATCTTGAATTAAAAAACGTCAAACTTTGAATCAGCGACCTTTTCGTTTAATTTTCCAATGTGTTACCTGCGAGCGCAAAGCTTTTTTCTCTCATACTGACGTGACAGCTTTCACTTATGCTCAAATGCTGCCATCTGTTGATGGTATGGCGAACTAACTGGAGGTTAATAAAAGAGCGGCGAATTGAATTTTTATGTACATTGAACTAGAACTAGAACAGTTTTATCTTGATGGACTAACTACACTATAGTTAGTTTGTAAGATAGGGCCATAATGTAATATTTTTTATAAACCAAATAAGGAATAATTTTATAAAAATAATAATGATTAAGTCAAGACTTCTAGATTTCATGGAAAATATTATTATTATTATTATTATTATTAGCACCGCGTCTTACTACCCGTTCGGGTTATACGCACTTAAGCTAATGTGTAATGGTAGGGTGATTGTGATATGAAATTAAGGACCTACAGTTTAACGTGAAATCCGAACCACGGTGGAGGCCTGGCATTCCCCACATTCACAAGATGTCTCGTCAGAGGTGAAGGAAAAGTTTGGTAATCAGATAAATCTGTGCCGGGACTGAGGATTGAACCCCGGCCGCCAGCACAGAGGTCTGACACCTTACCCCTAGACCACCAGGTCACCGATTCATGGAAAATAAAGTGTACATAATGTGAATATACATGTGACACAATAATAAAATTCAAAAGGTGACTCCCATTTATTAAAAGGGGTATTTCCATTTAATTGTTATGATCTGAGGTGTTTTGCATTTAATGGATTTGTATACTTAAACTATAACTAGGGATGGGTTGAATCCCTATTTTTTTAAATTTGTTTACGACTTGGTGTCACTGACAATTTATATTTTCTCAAGTCTATTATCTCATAAAAAACCAAGATAATTTTATTAGGCAAATTAATTGTGTTAAAACGATTAAATTGTCCTTTTATGTGATTTTATTCTCCCATTTACACAATTTTCTATATAATTCCTTACTTACAATTGTTATTTGAGGTCAAGGTTACTAGAAATACTTTTGTGAGATTTATATGACTTACATATCTTACAAATGCCATGGTATTCAGGCTTACATCTCTAACTATAGCACAATTTTTATTTGATCATTTGAGTTTAATTTTATTTTCAAACAATTGTATGCATTTCAAACTGGAATATGTATGATAGGCCATACTATTTAAATAGGCCTGTTGTCATATAACTTTGTTTGGGTGTATATGAATTTATACTGATATGCTTTGTGTTTATATATAGCCTACAAACATCAGATAATGGAAGTTGGTTATTTTAGTATTTTACTTAAATTAGACAGTAGGAATGTGTGTATCTTGACACTTATGCCAGGATCACGATCAACTTAACGTTCATTCAATGTTCCCGAAACATAACGGTTCTCATGTTTTTAAATGGAAGCCATCTTGATGCAAGTTAATTTAAAAGTTGTCAAAGATAAAACTTTCGTGTTGCGTGAACATTGAGTAAAGTGTACCATGTATTCTAGCCGGCTAATTATTTTGTGAGTCGGTCAACAAGGCTATTTAGTAATTAGTTTGTTTATGGAATGCACACATCTTTGGTATAATGTGTCCACGTCTCGCTAACTATAAAACATTGTAGCCTCTTGCTACACTTTTTGTATACTCAGTAAGCTTCTATTACAAGTACTTGAAGTCTGATCAGCACTTAATGTTTGGGTTTTAATTCAGTGAACATTTTTTTTCAATCAGTGCAAATCCATTGTTTGTGTTTTGATAAGAGTATTTAGATTAAATTATGTGAATCCTGATAGCACATTGATTTCTTTACATTGAATCTTATGAACGTTAAGTTAATTCAAAATTACTTGAATTACAGTAGTCTCGATGGTTAAAGAGTTTAACAGAAACAAGCCCCCTCGAACCACCGACAACTCGAATTATATGGAATAGCCAGAAAATATGAAAATACATGTTTCAAGCGTAAAAAGTACTCAATATAGTTTAAAATTAGGTACATAATACAAACAGGTTTGTTAGTTAAACTGTAACATGTATTATTATAATTTAAAAAACAATAAACAATATCAATTTTTTTTACTTGTGATGATTGTTTTGCTGTGTAAGCATGCATTGTTCATCCTATGTGAAAGGCAGTGCATCACATGCATCAAGAATTTTCTTCCCTCAAACTAAACAGATTTTACTATAATTATTCTAATAAAATATCCAGCATTATTACTTGAATCCTCTAGAATTGCTCAAGTGATAGGCGAACATTTCCAGTCATGGTAGAACAAATTAGCATAGTGCGCAAATTAAGGTGGGTCGAAATTAACGTTTTTAAAATTTTTTGGGAATAATTTGAAGCCACAATAGCAACCAAAAGTTGTATTTTATATTTAATAGTGATGTTTTTTTCAATTTTTATTAAATAACATCTTCAGACCTCTACCAAACTTTAAATATTTACACTAACAATTCAACTATTTCATAATATTTTAATAGCTCTTTAAGTATTTTAACATATCAGTTTTACATATATATATATATATAAATATATGTAAAGGCCTACTTATATATAAGTAGGCCTTTACAAATAAGAATCACATTAATGTGGAGAGAGGATGAGAAACAAACAATAAATCATGTCAAAAATCACCCTCAGTTCACTGAGCCAAGATTCGTACCCTTTGCCTCCTGTCAACAACTATCAAGAGCTATCTACTAATCATGCGCTCGTTCGCCAGTTTGGCCACCCAGTCGCTCGCTCACGTCAGTCTGGCCAAACTCTAATACACACAGTTTCCTCGTGTGAAGATGATTCCGATTCTGATGTAGAAAGAAGACTTAGTATTTTGATATTTATTCTTTTCATCAAAATTTGTGTAAAATCGTAATCGGTAGATTTAACAAATCTTTTGGCCTGTTTAGATTTACTTTCTTATTTTCTTTCTAGGGTATTTGTTTCAATGAAGTAAATTTTTCCCAAAGCCATTTTTCTGGACGATCTTTGATCGCAAAGAAACAACTGCTACCTGATAGGTACTTTCCTATTTTTTTTCACTAATACATTGAGAAAATGATACACATTTACAAGCCGTCAAAAAGTTTGCTTGTTATGGATCTAAAAGTATCAACTCTGATGTCGTAGTTTGGATTTTGTTTGGCTTTAGGATAACTTACAAGGCTGAGGTACTTACTATGGTAGCTGTGGAGCAATTGCAGTATATGATCGTGTGATACATTAGGAATTGAAGCTGTTTTCCAAATTTCTTCAAAGTTTTTTAATACCAATTTAGATATTTCACAAAAAGTAGGCTCTTTTCCGGACATCTTAAATTTCAAGTCATATCGTATGGACAAATAACATCTTCTATTGTTGGTAAAAGGAGTTTAGTAAGTTCCCCAGGACTCCCAACAATTGGACACTGTACTTTACTTCTAGTCATATTTAAGCTAGTCGCACTCATTTGGTAAATGAAGTCACAAAGATCAATATCACTTTGAGTATATTTTAATTAAATTGTTTATGTAGTCACTGATACATAAGAAGCACAATTTTTATGATTTTTTTTTTCTATAAAAACAAAGAAACCATGTAGAAATAGCAATATTTGTGAACGCACAATGTTAGCTGCAAAACAACTAGCTACTGTCTCAACACTGCTCCTTGCTCCTGACAGCTTGCTAGGTTGCTCACGCTCCTCAATCATGCGAGTATGCTAACTAATATTTTGGTATCTTATTTCAATCGTCATAAACAAGTTCCAAGAGGATTTCCTAGCAAAATGATGTGCCTCTGTCATTGAATAGAAATATTACACTAGCGGGAAATGCTATTACGTGATTACATTATTTGGTTTTATGTTGTAATTATAAAATACCTGGCAGAAGATATTTTTCAAATTTAATGAAATTATTTACTCTTGTTTAATATAATAAAATGCAACATAAGGTAGGTATTGCAAAATAAAATTATTAATTTCACTTTTTCGGTCCACCCTAGTGCGCGTATGGGTGGATGCAAGAAGGGGGGTAGAAAAAAACGCAGGAGAATTAAGTAACTTTATCATTATTACTAACATTTTATTCCTCTGAAAAGAAATGTAACAGTCAAGTGATATTTTACATACATTTACAAGATCTAAAAAATAATAATTATAATCTCAATATTCACATTAAAATCCAACAATAACACATATTCAGTGCATACAGAAAAAAGAAACACATGCATGAAAAGTATTTTAAACAAGGAATGAAAATGTATTAACCCAAGTGATATGCTTTCTTTAAGAAAGAAAAAAAGACAAATGAATATAGTATTCAATATAATAGTATGAAAACAAATCAATTTAGGGGATTTGATTTTAAATGTGCTTTTAGATTTATTGACATTTAAATAAACTTAAACTTTTTTTTTTTACTCCTTTGTTATGTTTCAAAACTTTTAAATACATCTAGATTGAAGAATAATGTTAAGAAAACACAAGACTTAAGATGAGTCTGGAAGACAAGGATAAAACAAATCAGTGATCAATAAACTCTCCTCCTTTCCTCTTAAAATCCCAGCCAACCACCCAAAATAAGATTGCACTGAATCACACAGATAACACGCTTACAATTATGTCAAAAATACACTGGTATTAAAAGTACAAGGGTTTTAAAAATAAAATCAACATCAATGAAAAAATAAACTGTTCATTCACAAATATAAAAAATCTTCTTCAAACTAACAAATGTAATAATGTTTAATGAACATATTAGTTCTTTTCTTGAATTGGAATATAAAAATGGTAAAAAAAAATATACAAACATTACAGATGTAATAATCATGTAAGATACTAGAAAGTGTTGCAACAAGTTTTGTAAGATTATTTCACACATTAGGGGAAAGAAAAATCTGCTAGTGTGTGTTGATTTGTGTATGATCATTGTTATTAAAATTAATTATCTTCCAAAGAAGAAAAAAAAGCACACATTCCTGTCCCTGATTACATTATTTCTTTATATTGGTTTGGACTTTTATATAATTCTTTTTGTCAAATTTCCTGTGTGAAATTAAAAAAAAAAGTCTTACCAATAATAAGATTCAAATTAAATTCATAATGTTTAAACTTGAAATTGTATGCAAGCTACAATTCAGATTTCAGACCTTTAATGCATTATATAACTATTTTTAAAATCTCGTAACGTTGCAAGGTTTGATATTTTTAAAATTATTAATAGACATTAATAATCACAGGAAAAAACAATCATAGATTACTATGGAAAAATTTACTACGTTCACTATAATTTATATGATAATCAGCTGAATACAATATTTATCACTGGTTTTCTTGTCCTCATTCAACACCAATGCGGGTAAACGTCCTCTAAGCCATTGTTCCGTAAACGGTGTGGCACAGCAGCGAATTATATGTGCATGTGACCACAACCTAGAAGCCACGCATCGCTGTTCAATGAGAACACACATGAAGTTGGTTTGAGTGGAAGCTAGCTGTGTGTCGTTCACATTTCTTACTTGTACTTACTAATATTTTAAATACATCTGACCAAGTAAAAAGCTTTTGCATGAAGATAGAGTTATGGTTATGGTCTAAACTAAATGTTTCCAAATGTTAAAGAAACGGGCAGAGAAAAAGAACTTCAGCCTTTATTCTCGGAACATTTGAAGTTACTTCCTTCAGAAAAAGTTTTAGTTTATGCTTCCTTAATTCTGATTTACCGTACAGCCATTGGACTGGGTGCATAATTTATTTTCTGCTGCCACGGCGCGTACCCAAAACAAAGCAGTGTGACACAAAGATTTTAGGCTTGTTAATTTTAATAAGTTTGCAGAACACTCCTCTTAGCTAAACTTACCCATGCCATATAATTCATTAATAGCTATTATTTTAAACATAACATACTAAAATAAATAATCAATATTTCTGTTTAAACCGCAGACGATTGAGCTGGTTTTGTTTCTTTTAAAAACCTGCAAGGTTTCTAATCTGATTCCAGAACATAATTTTAAATGAAATAGTGTTCTTCCATCAGCCAGCACACACTAGAGATTTTTTTTTAAACTAAGAGCAATGTAGTCTTCATTTAGCACTGTGGCAGTCCCACGGCCCCATAATATAACACCATGCTCATGTGTTAAAATTGCCCAGAAATGTTACTTCTTATATATATAATTTTAAGGTTTCAGAGTGGTCATTCAGTAGGGGTTGTTTTGCATTAATTATAAAATTTATATAGTTTTGTACTACTTAGCATGTCTTAAGGTCTACTAGAGACTAAAAGTTATTTAAAATAAGTGTATAGCATAGCACATTGCTCTGGAAGAGTATCATAGTATCTACAGACTACTTTTTTTGTTAGTTGCTGTCATTTATCTTCTTTTTGGGTGTGGTGCATTTGAGTTTTATGCATTCAGAAAATTTTCACAAATATGTAAATAGCAAGCATTTTGTGTGTTTTTCATGACTTTATTGTAATATCAAAATGCTATGAAATCAATATTAATACATATTATTCGACTGGAAAATCTTCATTGATCTTTTTGAGTTTTAGCTTTATTGTCAATCCTAGTAAAGCTATAAAGTTGGATGAAAAAGAGGTGAAAAAGGCAGAGTGTAAAATACTTGGGAAAAATGACCGAGGCGAAGGGTAAGAGTAGAGAGGATCTAATAAGTAGAGGGCAGCAAGGGGAATTGTTCTATAGGTGGGTAAGAGGCTTGCTATGGCGAATATAAGCGCCCTTAAGTGTAAGGAATTGCTGTATATGGCACACATAGTGACACATTCAGCAGAGAAACATGGCCAGTGAATGTCAGTGAGACTAAGAAAGTGGAGGCCATGGGAATGCAGTTATCCGGAAAAGAGGGAAGGTGCAATTGACTCAGTGAGTAAATGAGATAGTAAAGGAAGCACGCCTGAGATAGTATGTTCATGAAATGAAGATGGAAAAGGAGAGAACACCAAAGAAAATGAAGGAGATGAAATAGGAAGAAAAGTGGACCTAGACGTACCCTGGAAATAATTGATGAGGGTGCTCAAATTGTCAAGCAACGCATATTATGAGGATGCAATAATTTCTTTATCATAGATATGAGGCACAATGCATATATGACTTGTGTAAACAAATAATTAATATTTAGTGTATGGGCCAGTTTCATAGTCAGATTGAGTATGATGGCTCAGTGGTAAATAGATAATGACACATACCTAAACTCGAATGTAATGGACTAGTTTTGCATATGAAACTGGCCTATTCCATTCTGGTCCAAATAGGTGTCGTCCTAAATTTAGTACAGCACTGAACTTAAGGCATGCTCTATCTGAATATGAAACTGTCCCCAAATCTTTAAAGTGTTGCTACATAGATTTGTTTTTAAATATGACAATAAAGGAACCATTTTATAGGTGCACACAACTGTTTACCAAAAAAACTAGCACAGAACAGAAACATAGTCACATGACGAGCTCTAAGCCAATCACAAGATATCTGCCTTATCGACGCAAGCTGTTCCGCTAAAGTTCAGCATATCTCTACTTGTTCCAATTAAATCTCAAAGTCAACTATATCAAATCAGTGTGCATGTGTATATGAGAACACATGCGCCAAGCAGCATGCAGTAAGCAGACAGCTTTGTTGGCTGTTGTGAGGAGATTTGAAATAACCTATTAATGTAAAGCGTGTGTATCGATGTATTGGATTGTGCTATGACACAGCATTATAAATTGAAAGCTTCCACCTGGAGAATGATCACAAATATATTTTTATCTACTAGAAAATAAAATATGTTGTTTACCAGTTGTTTTAAGTTAGCATTTCAATGCATCATGGGTCAACATACAGCGTGTGAATTGCTGCTCTACTTAAGCAGAGTTTGCTTTCTATTTTCGACCAACGTGTGAATTGCTTAGGCTCAAGCACAATTTTTAATGTGTGTTATTTTATTATACATGGGTGAAACTGAATGACCTTTCTGAACACAAAAATAAAATTATATTTTTTAATGCAGTAGTAACTAAACTTAGCTTTCAATATTTCAAACCTTGCTCGGTATAAATCCAAACCAAAATACAATCATTGTTAAAATAATGAGAATGAATCGGCAATAGATGCTCTATTCATTTGATGAAGAGTACATATTAATGTGTTTGATTAAATGTTAAAGTTCGACAACAGCCAATATTATGTGAGTGAAGCTTTTAACATTGTTTGGACGCTTTGATCTATTGCTATTAAAAAACACAATGGATTTTATTAAAAACTGCAGTTATGAATGTGAACTGTAATTATCATGATGAAAATGAATGTTTAATATCTTTTTTCGAAAAAACATATTGATAGATTTTTTTTTTAAACTTCAACATACAACTAAACTTTTCATTTATTTACAAATATAGTAATACACTTCACTAATAAACTGTAGTGGTTTATTTTCAGATTCTAAGACACATCAAGATTAACAATAGAGTAATCAGAGTTTCTAACCACTAAATTTGACAACTAAGAGCTTATGGTATATGAAAGAATATTCAGAAATTGGTTTCGAATATAACCACCATATATTGTTGAGCAAATGGATTAAATGTGAAATATATAAATTGTTTGTTTGTTTAGCGATTTGATAAATTACATACATATATCGAAATCAAATCCTGGATCTTATAGTATATTCACTACCTTAGTTTACTTGGATGACAGCTCAAAAAGTCCCTAAAGTATCCCTACACCAACAGCTGACATCCGTCAATTTGGATAACTAACCACAGTAATTTAGACCAATATTATTTATATTTGAGGTCAGGCACAGAACTTATTAATTTTATTGTTTGAATCAACTTGAAAAACATTATTATTCATAGCACTTTCACAAAAGGTCTAACGAACATAGCTTCAAAATGGTGACCAACAAATTTAAACCATGTGAGTGAACATGACGAAAACAAGTTCTTTACAATAATGCACCCATACAATGGATACAAATATTTTATTATATATAAAAAATTACATGTAGATTATTTTCCAAGTAAATACAATGCTTGTAATAAAATATATTAATGTAGGGGCCTATGCAGTATATTACACATTATCGATAACATTCCCAAATGAAGAATAGTATTATATTTGGAAGAAGGTATATGAAAGGAGGATAGAAACATATAAAAGGGGGACGAACACAATATGGCCTTTACAATGAAAAGAACACAGTTCACACTTTACACTGCTGCCAATGGACAAAGAGGAAATGGATGTCTTTTAAAGAAAATTGATCATCAACGCCCAATCCCCAGACATAGGTTTCATTCTATCGGAACTCATCAGGGAGGAGTGTGAAACGCGCAACGCAGCTTCCTAAAAGAGAAAACCAAAAAAACACAAAAGAGGGGAAAAAGGAAAATGGTAAAGAATAATAGGACACATAAATAGGAACAATTAAAAGGTGAACAATCAATTTTCTTTAAGAGACATCAATTTCCTCTTTGTCCATTGGCAGCAGTGTAAAGTGTGAACTGTGTTCTTCTTTTCATTGTAAAGGCCATATTGTGTTCGTCCCCCTTTTATATGTTTCTATCCTCCTTTCCTATACCTTCTTCCAAATATAATACTATTACCACATAGAGCGGAAAGAGGTTTTCCTTATAGAGTTATATCAAATGAAGAATAGGTAATTTTAATTATGTTTAATATATTATTTTGGATTGGGTAAAAAGAAATTATTAAAAGTAATATAATATTGTGAGATAAAGTTAGTTTATGTAATTTTAAATGTAAAATATAACATATAATTAAAAAAACTTAACATCTATAATAAAATAGTTATCTTTTAAGAGTATTGGCAACCCAAAACCTAAACATATGATTTTTGAACTGTCATCCAGGTAAAAACCTACCATGAACAGACTCTAGTGATTATTTTGTGTGACAAATGTTGACATAAGGGTATTCATATATTAACTAATAATTACGTCAATATTCACAAGGTCTAAGGTCTCTCTTTCAAAATGAGCTGGATTTCTGGTGACAGAGAGGATGGTTTTTTTAAAACTCTTTAATATGTAATAAGGGTGATTTCCCACACTCCCTTTATGCAAATGGAAAGTACACACCCTTCTCACAATTTTATTACACGGTTGTTTAATAACAGTAAGATCTCTAACTTATACATTAACTATCAAAATGTATTTATTTTAGTAAGCAATAAACAACAATATTTTATAACTGTTACAATTTATTTATAAAAAAGAGAGAAAAGAAATCACAGTTTCTTACACATTACAAATTGATACATTCAACATTCATATGATGCAATACCTTACTAGAGAAATGAGTGATTCAGAAAAACTTTTCCATTATATTATTTTATTTTATTATGAAAGAAAAATGGTGCCAAATGGCCTTTTTAAATTGAACACTGAAAAGAGTATTAAAGGGCAAGGCCTACACAATAACCAGAGAACTGTAGGCCTCAAAAGTTCACAACTTAAAACACCACAAAACACATAATTATGACATTTTCAGGGTCACCTTCTTCATTATATGAGAGTAAAACACCCCCTAGACCATGGCTGCATGGCTAGATGCTATGGCTGACCACCCTATTCCAAATATAACAATAAAAAGTAACTGTTATATACATTATATTATATTGATCAACTGTCTACAATTTCAATATACAAACAACAACCAGCATTTAACTGTAAAAAACGATATTGAGCGAAAACTTGAACCCTAAACACATTTTGTTTTAAATTATTAATATTTTCAATTTAATCCTCATGCTCAGCAACTCTTTCTTCTATGCCGAGTAGTTAACATTCTTAATTATTGGAATGTACGAATGCATATTTTTGTTTTATAATGGTAAAGTGACATCACATTTACCTGTTTAAATACCTGGTAAGAAGCAAACATCAATTAATTTTATACGCTATTTCAAGCAATGTATCTCTTAAAGATAGGTATAATCCAATTTCCACGGGGAAAGTTAATAAATCGACTTACACGTATTCATATGGCAGGTCATGTGAACTACCTGGAGATGTCACTTTCAATATATATATATATATCACCAATATTATTCAATAATAAGGAGGAGCCCTCGAATCTTTAATGATATTCAAGATTCGAGAAAATTTTGGATTGCAACTCAATACCTTAAAAAAAAGATTTTTTTTTTTTTAAATTTCACTAGTAAAATTTGTTTTAGAGCTTTACTACTAACTATTGATGGTTAAGACTCAATTATAAATATCGGATGAACTTAACAAGACCCCAGACATGTAATTTAACACTTTGCTACAGTTTGTATTTTCTATCATTATATTATACTATTATATTTCCTATGAGGTTTATAATTTTTTTCCAAGATTCGAATTTGGACATAAATTGAAGATTTGGGTTCGTAAAATAGTGGATTTGACCCAAATCAAATATTACTCAATATCTTTAAAAAACACTCATAATATAATAAATTGCTATTAATTTTGACCACAAAAATTAGTTGTAATTATAAAACCTTTCTATGAAAATTGGACTGTAGTTGACACTAAGTTCAAAGGCTTTAGGTTTGTAAAATTTCTTAATGTTCATCCCCAAATTATGTTCCCTTTGGTTGAATAAATATCTCAAGTTTTTGATAGCCAATTTTTACACAATTTTTATGTGTACAAATAAAAATAATAATGAAATAACAATTTATTTATTAAGAGTGCACAACCCATATAGCAACTGTGTAGTATTACCACAAAAGGGTGGTGTAGGAAGAAAACCATTAAGACAAGGGAATAACTAGCTGAGAAATAGTGTTTCCTACTAAATAATGTTTTATTTAAAAAAAAGAGTTGCAGTAGCATTATTAGAACATAGGTTAAAAGTGAATCTGTGACGTAAAACTTGAAATTAAAGAATTGCTTTGTATTTGATAGCCATATACAACATTGATCTTAGCTATAAATACATTTTTTCAAATAAAGAAAATTATAAAAGTTTTGGAAATTATATAACTAAAAACATTTTTTTTTTAAAATTGTCTTCATATGTTAACCTATAGAAATGACATATTATAGTAACACTTTATTTAACAGATCTATAATCCCACATACATATTTTAATTAAAATCCATTAAAGACTAAACATTGATATCATATTAATTTGTCACATCTTATATCAAATCCGTTATTGTGGGAATTAATATTTACCATCAACCAAATTATATTTTATTTTGTGAAATTTATAATTTTGTTTTTTAAGACTTTGAAATATTAGAAAAATCCACTTGCTAAGAAAGATTACTTTTCGACTTTCCCACTGTATACTAATATAGAATTAAAACAAGAAAGTTTATTTATCAGCTTTCTTTTTATATTTATTCTTGTTAACACAATGGAAACAGTTAAAAGTTGGCCTCTGCGAGTACTCGGATTTTGAGCATCGAGCCGATCTCGTCCTTTAAGCTCGAGATCGAGATCAACAGTTTTGTAGGCTCGTCATTTTCGAGCTTTCACTTAATGTACTTAATAATCATTTTTTAAAACATAATAGTAAGCGTAGGCTATTTAATTGAGATGATATCGGTATTTCCACTTATAAATCACTCGATTACTTAACAAATTGTTAAAAATTTATTTCAATTTTCATATTAATAACATAACAGTGCTTTAAAACCACTTCCAACTCGTAAATTTATTCAATATTGTCGTCCATTTTGAATTATACTTGATTGAAGTTATTTACTTGCATTGCCATGACAAAGCAATGAATATAAAATAGCTAAGTAGATTACTAAATAAATGAATGATTCTTTTTTACTTTTTTACCTGGTCCCTTTCTAAAATAATAATTTATGTTAAATTAAAATGTAATATCAAGAATATGTTATTTTATTTAATGTTTTCAAACTTAATATATTTAAATATCGTATGGATTAATAAGTCTTTTCTACAAAAATAGGTCTAGTTCAGTTACTATTTAGTTATATAATTATGTTGGTTAACCTGTCTAAAATCAATGTTGATCTTATCTATTACAATACATATGTAACCAAATTTACCACATTTATATTAAAAAAGCATTTACTATTTAGTTGTATTTGCTAGAAGTATTATTTTAGTCACATTATTTTTTAATTTTAAAGTACGAGCATCAACTTTTATAAGCATTAAAAATTGAATCGAAGTAAATTTCTCAGTAAAATAATGTCAAATGAGAGCCCCTACAACGTGCATGTTCAACTGCACATAGAGGAGTGGAAATGGAACAGAAGATGTGATCATGCAGGATTACACTAAGGAATAATAATACGAGACACCTCAAATTTATAACTGTTTATGATTCTTGCGTTTTCTTATAGTGTATATTAAGTTACTGAAGCATATTTTGGGAAAATATTAGCTTATTAAAACGTCAATAACATCTTATCATGACAGTGTAAAAACAATCTACAATAATGTAAAGTGATAGGGAAGGAAGCCAACCTGAGAGGACATTTAGTTTAGGCCTAGATATAAAAACACACTTCTCTATTTCTTCTTACACTTTTACACTTCCCACTTTTTCCCACTTCCAAAGTTTAAGAAATGGTAAGTGTAAAAGTGTTTGAAGAAATGAGAGAAGTGTTTTTTTTAAATCTAGGCCTAACCTATCATTTAAGGTTGACTTCCTTCACTAATACTTATCTTATATTACTGTGTAGTGTTTCAACACTATCTTATTTCCAAGCCATCATGCAATTATTCATTTTATTATGAATGAATGTGTGAAAATAGAAACATTAATCGTTTTAAGAATAAAAGAGCATGCATGACCCGGTGTGTGAATGTTGTTGAAATGAAGGGAGTATGCAAGGACAAACAAGTGTGGAGAAAGTTGGCGAGGATAGAGTAAGTAAGGCGTAACATCGTGTTATACACACGCTAATTTGTAATGGTAGGGTGATTGTGAAATAAAATGGAGAACCTACAGTTTAACGTGGGATAATATTTTAATAATTGTTAGTGTAATTTTAATGTCCTTAAAATATGAGTGTTGCAACCATTTTAATGATTTTTTCTAATAGGCCCTATAATTTTTAGTGTTCTTTTTTTAAATTGTGTTGTTTTTTAAGTGTTATTTCTAATTTGAAAACCAATATTTCCGTTTACTAATGTTTTTCTAAAAGTATTTATGTTTATATAAATGAGTATCATTGATATTTTAAGAAAATGTGTTTTAGTATATTTTTTTATTATTATTATTTAGCACCGCGTCTTAATACCCGTTCGGGTTATACGCTTAGTATATTTTTTAAAATTGAAATTTTAAAGATATGATACCTATTTACATTTAAAATAAACAAATATATACTCTTAACATTTTAAAATTATGAATATATTCGAACTCAACTTGAACTCAGGAGGATTTAGAAATACTCGACTCGAATGAAAATCCCCAAGCTCGCAGACCCCTCCCTCGTTCAAAGTTTTCTTGCATATTATGTCAAGCCAATGAAATTGCTGTAAATGTATTATCAAGGGTGTAGTAATAATTTTACCTCCAGTATTAAACTTTAATGGAATTCTGAATGTGACATACTTCTTATAAGTTCAGACCAATTTCTCAAAGATCTATGTTTCTGGGCTCTGTGTGATATATTTTAGTTTATTTTGATGCAAATTTACAACAACGCTGTTATGTTTTACTTTTAATCCCTGAAAAGCTAAATACATTATATTAATAAAACAAAGATTATTTTGTGGTATAATGTTTCACTTACAATAACAAGAGAGAAAGATGGATGAGTTATAAATTATTATTTTTTTAGAGCTAGATGCACAATAAAGCACCAAATATTTGCAGCATTTAACAGCTTCATTACATTGACTATAAAAAATGAACAAGAAGTTAAAAAATATCAACGATAAATTAATATGTTTTAATAAACTATGATACGATAGCTAACCTACAAACAAATTTGTTCAAAGGCAAGAATATATTTTTGATGAATTTCCATAAAACCAACATGACAACTTTTGAGCCAAAATATAGGCCAGTTAAATTACACTTATCTAGCATTTATTATATTTATTGGAAACATAAACAATAACTCAGAAATAATTAGTTACAATTAAGTATTGGTAATTTATATCATATAATGAACAACAAATATATATATATATCTTTAGAGGAATATCGGTTTATTAATTATTATTTTATCGTAATGACTAACAGATTTCATAAAAAATATATATGTAACCAATAAAAAATAAATAATGTAAAGAGTAATTAAAAAAGATGCCAGGTCTCCACCGTGGTTCGGATTCCACGTTAAACTGTAGGTCCTTCATTTCATCTCACAATCACCCTACCATTACACATTAGCGTAAGTGCGTATAACCCGAACGGGTAGTAAGACGCGGTGCTAATAATAATAATAATAATAATAATTAAAAAAGGAAGTCTAAAAGAATAAACTTACTTCTTTTAACGATGTTGCTATTCCTAATTTGAATACTAAAAATAGTCCTTAAAAATGTAAAGGGATTTTCCTAAGATGATTAAAATCTATATATTTTAAACAATTTGGTAAAAAAATAAATTTCAAATATGAATAATGCCCAAAATATATTTCAGTGCTGATGCCACATAAAATCAATTGACAGAAAATTGCAGCTCCTTTTGAATTCAAATATCTTGGAATAGTACAAATTGAACTAAAAACATCTACATTTCATAGCAATACAAATAATAGTGTAAAGTTAGATTTAACAAGAAATTAAAAAACTATTTAGATAAGTAAAAATGAACTTTATAGGAAAGTATGGGTGCGCATACTAAATACTTGATAAAGGATGCACCTAAATGTATTAAAAAATGACACTAAATACATTGAGAAATATGACAAATGTTACAATCTTGGTGGACAACTTAAGTACAGCTGCATTTTGAGATTTCAATATTAAAAGGAAAAATTTGAAATAAAAAAACCGGAGACTAAAATGAATATTCTTATACTAAGGGATGCACCCTTTAAATCTCTGAATACCTCTGAGCCTTAGGGATATTAAAGATCAAAGGATTTATTTTAAAAATTACAGGTTCAAGATTTATTTTGATTCTTACTAGTGGATTAGTCCAACATAATTAATAAGACAAACTGTCTGATATATTTTTGACCTGATGTTGAATGGATGGTGGAGAAGCATAAATAAATACAACAAAGATGCTTTTATAACTTTACTTGGTAAATTACAAATTAATATGCTATGCAAATGTATTTATGGGTAAACAATATCTTTTTAAGAAAATTAACAAAAACATGAACTTTTTTGGGGAGACTTTATGAAAATATGTGACATTAAAAAGAAAGATTATCTTAAATATTGTATCAAATACATTTAAAAAATGTAATATAAATACCCTTAAATTTAAGGTTTTGATTAGCAAAAAAAGAAAAAAAAGAATAAGCTTAAAATCCTTTGTTCGAAACTAGTTTACCACAATGTGCAACAATAACAAATTTGCAGGAATGAGCTATAAAAAGTACACTGTATTTAATAAGTAACAAACGATTAACTCCTGACTATGTGTTTATGTTATATTTATTAAATAAGAAAGTCAATGCACTAACAGCAGGTAGTAAATTATTTTTAAAAAATCACCAGAAAATATTGTACTCTAGTATGGCATGACTAACATAATTATAAACCTAAAAATGTAAAACTATAAATCTAAGAGCTCACAAAAAAACTTTCGTACATTAAAAAAAGGGAAGGAGAATTCTTTAAAACACACTATACACTTCGCTCCTTCCAAACATTTCATGTTGCTGGTCCTTTGGCAAACAAAAGAACAATTAGGGACACACTGATAAAGTTCGCTGTAGAACAAATAAAGAAACCTGAAATGCCGAGAGAGGATTCTATCAATGTAGCGGAAACTACTCCTGTTCCATGCCAGAAGAAAGGAATAGCAGCGTTGGGACGGGAACACTCCAACAAGTTGATGAGCTATGGGAAGAAAACCATACTTGTATTATTTTGGTTCAAAACAGGGCTGTGGTTTCAGAGTTGGAGTCTATCACATTGTTTCATTATATTTTGTAGAAGTTATATTAAAAAATAGAAAATAAAGGTAATTTAGTGAATGAAAATGACCGTTGAAATAATATTGACTTCAAACAATTTACATCATGCAAAATAAAATCATGTTTATTTTTTCATGTCGACATGCCACCCCAATCAAGTTGTGTGCTGGGTGTGGTAGGTCTGCCATCCCTGCCTTAGATCATGCAACAACCAAAGCAGGTCACAATGTTTACTAAACCATTTTATGTTTGTCTCCATATTCTCAGCTGTAGTTTCTTCAATATATAATTATAAAAGTATAAGAAACTACATGCTCTAACCTGCCACTGTGGTGTAGTTAGCTGAAACATTAGTTTTGTGTTGAGTAGACTGCCAAGGACGGGGAAATCGAGGTTCAAACCTCGGTCGGGGGAACTAGGGTAAGTTTTTCCTAAATGGTTTTCCACTCTCTGTTCACACAAATGTGGGTTCACTTCCTCGAAATTCAACTTTCCCAATTCCTAGCCC
Organism: Timema douglasi; assembly: GCA_901482245.1. NCBI lineage: Eukaryota > Metazoa > Arthropoda > Insecta > Phasmatodea > Timematidae > Timema > Timema douglasi. Next base: position 19,989 of record CABEEJ010002895.1, read on the forward strand.
ATTAGCGTAATCAGTACTTAAGAGTATAACCTGAACGGGTAGTAAGACGTGGTGCTAATATAATAATAATTATAATAATTATAATAATAATAATAATAATAAATGCCCTAATGGAAATAAAATCAACACACACTTCAATAAGAACTATACCTGTGTGTGAGCATCTATGTGTTGGATTGCGTCTCTAGCATCTCCATGAGGAACGTATCGATGGGGACATCCCCGATGAGCCTGAAGAAAAAGAGGTGCTCCAAGCACTTGAGCCCTATGGAACGCAGCGACGGCAAGCGGAGGAGCAACTTAGCGAACCGGCCCGGTTCGTCGTGATGTGTGATTCGCGTGTATTCTTCCAATGCAGCATACACTTTTTCCCGGAGTAACTCTACCTCCTGGCTCGACTTCAACCCTCGTACATCTGCAAAAGAAAGTGTTTTATTAACATTACTATCAGGTTTATGGCTTCACAAACTCCAATAACTGGTAGAGTAATAGGTTCAATCCTGACTACATGCAATATGGGGAAGTTTTCCAATTGACTGTTTTTAATCTTGTTTTTGTGAATATTGGTGTATTTTATTAATTATACTACAAATATTCAGTGACATACATTAAGTCTGTAAAGAGTATATATGAGGATAACCTAAGTTATATTAATAATGAGAAAGTGTGGACTAAGTGGTTCCAAATAAAAAATGAAGTTAAGTGGGGAAGGGCCTTCTCAGCTATATTATTCGTAATGGTCATGAATGGAGTGGAAAGGAAACTTGGGAAGGCAATGATTTTTGTTAATGACGTTATGGTATGGGAGAAACAGGAAGAGAAATTATAGTAACAGATACAGGAATGAAATAAGCAAGTGAAATAGTGTGGGATAAGATTTAGCATGGTGGAGAGTGAAGTGATAGTAATGAATGATAAGGAAGAGGATAAAACTACGAAAATCTATAGGATTGGATGGAAAGAGCCTAGAAATGTAAAAAGTGTAAGGAGAGGTTCTACAGAAGCGACCTTGACGTATAAAGAAGTGCTGTATAGGGCGTTATTTGTACCTTTAGTTACATACGAAGCAGAAACATTATCATAGGATGTAAGAGAAATGAGAATAGTGGAGGACACAAAATTAAGTTTTTGAGGAGCTTGCCAGCTTTCACAAAGAAACGGGTTTAGGAATAAAGATATCCGGGCAATAGTTGTGGTACAGAATGTACACAAGGTAGTAGAGAAAAAAGGGTGAGATGGTATTGATCAAGTAATGAGGACAGAAAAGGTAATAATCCTAAGGAGACTAATGGAGATGAATTATTTATGGAAAAGACCACAGAGGAGACTAAGGAAGAGATGGGAGCAAATAACATCAAATGTGTGAGTAAGAGGAGTAGATTGAAAGAAAATAAAGGAAGAAGAATTATGAAAGGAAAGAATAAGATTGAGGAATTTTACTAAACTGACTTAACATAAGGCTGAAAACAGATGATAATAATGACGTCTTTATTATGTGTGTGAAATATGGCATGAGTATCATTAAAGTATCTAAATGAATGTAAATTTTACTATAGTCCTTTAAGTAGCATAATTTATATCACAAGATAAATATAATTACAAGTGATTTATTAGTTTTCAGCAAGAGTGGTGAATGATATTGCCTAGGCTTGAGGTGGTATGCAAAGGAATACCAGTTGAGACCAGTATTTTTTTCAATTTCAAAGATAAAAATGTTTTTGGCCAAAATAAATGAGATTTTACTACAATGCACATACTGATATCAAAAGTTTAATTCAGTATTTGACATAAACATAAAGGGATTTAGTGAGAAACTTATTAAATGAAGAGAAAAATTTCTCAACGATTTTTAAATATATTTAATGGGTGCCTTGGAATTTGACAAAATCGCTATATTTAGAAAATTAAACTAAACATATATACTAAAACCATATTTTATTTATAGTCTTCAAAATAAAAATTATTAAAGAAACTGCAAATACATGTATACCGATCTTTACTTGCTTTCACTTTCACCCTGCCTTAATCTTATAAGTGAAAAAATAAAGAACACAATATGAGCCAGCAGTTTTTCTATTATGTATACAACAATCATCCTATCCTTTATGTTTAATTTTACGCATGATAGTGTGGCTAGCAAGAAAGTTTGCAAAACTATGGAGGAGGCTGGAGTACAAAGAGGAGTGTCTAGGAGAGTAAGGAATATGTATAGTTATAATGTGAGTTGTGTAAAGACAGAAAGAGGGTGGGCAGAGTGGTTCCAATCAAAAACGGAGTAGAGCAGGAAAGTGCCCTCCCACCATTACTATTTGTATTGGTGATGGAAATAATCATGAAGAGAGTGGCATGGCAACTGGGGGAGGAGAGAATGAAAGCAATACTGTTTGCAGGTGATGTGATGGTGTGGGGGGGGGGGGGTGTCCCTTTTACCAATCTAGAT